>CAUYQG010022973.1:0-58462 GCA_963574415.1 Tarsius wallacei
TCATCTCTACAATAAAATCAAAAAATTAGCCGGGCGTGGTAGCGCGCACCTGTAGTTCCAGCTACTTGGAAGGCTGAGGCGGAAGGATCGCCGGAGCCCAGCAGGTCGAGGCTGCGGTGGCCGGGAGTGGCCACTGCACTCCATTCTGGGCGACGCAGTGAGACGCCAACTCAAAAATAAAATAAAATAAAATAACATAAAATTACCCAAAGGGTTTTAAATGCCAGCGTTGAAGGCATACCTTTATGATACTGATATAATTGGTCTCGGGTGGGAGAAAGACATTGGTATTCAACTAATTCTAAGGTGCAGCCTTAATTAAGAGCTACTGCAAGAGAGTATGAAAGAGCCACCTGGATGTTCTTTTCTTAGGATAAATAATTACTTTGGTAACTGCTCTTAGGCAACTCATCTGTCACTTGCTATAGTGCTTCAAGGTAAACTGGAAATTCAAAATGCCATCATCCTCAGTATTCATGTACTATTAAGATAGTTTTATAATAATGTTTCCTAAAGCTTGGGACACCTGCCTCTGGTATACAGATAATTTTAATTAAGTGTCAAATAGGCATAGTATTAAAAGACACTGAAAAAGAAAGTTTTTCCTTTTTAAATTTTCTTCAGCACATCTAATTATACTAACAACAAAGTCTCAGCTTATTTCTCATGTGTTTTTACCCACTAACCGACCTTTTAAAGAGAGCAATAACAAACTCAGTAGATAAAAATATACAATTAAAAATTGATAACATTGTTCTGCCATCACTGAATTTACTTTGCAGTTGTCTTCTGTTTTGAAAAGTAACACTGCTTTTCCAGATTTTTAAAATATATATATTAAAAGTATTCAATAAAATAATTTTGCTAAAAAGATACTCAATTTAATGCAAAATATTTAGTAAGTAAGTGACCAGGTGTCGCTTAGATGTGTCAAAAACCAGAAAGGCAGCTGAATTTGGGGAACAATGCCTTACAGGTTTACATTTCCTGATCCATTAGTTAATACGCTTACATTTGAGACTCATAGGCAAGACACAGTTGCAGATGGAAAGAAGTGTAAGGCACAATGCTGATCTAAAAACACCTCTCATCTATTTGAGGGGACAAATAAATACCCGAACAGCAGGAAAAAGACAAGATAAACAATAATGGGAGACAATAATAACAATATTTTTACATGGTTTAACATGACAAAGTTCTGTCAGCATTTGCAACTTTATATTAAGGTTACTTCTCTCACTGTGTCACTGTATTTATTTTCAAATCTAATTTTTTGTGGGTAAAAATAATATTTTCCTCTAGAACACAAAATATTTTGAGAAACTGATAAAACGTTGGTCCTTTTGCTAGCAAAAGAAGTTGTACATATAAGCATGCATAATTTTTCACATATTTGCAAGAGGACCACAGGTAGATAGGAGAAACTCCATGCACTCTCTCATGATACATGGAAGAAAGATTAAACTGTTTCCTATTTAGGATAGCTTAAAGTTCACAAAAAGCACATGTGTCTAGATGAAGGTTGGTTATATTTATATAGACTTGGTATGTGATATTTGTACATATGCATGTAATATCTACAAATATTTAGATGAATATTCAAATGCTTTAAATTCAGATGTATTTAAAATATATTGAAAATTCATATAGCTGTAATGTGTTCTACTTTGTGGCAATAGAAAATAAAATAATCCAATTTTGTTTGAATATTCAGCTAATTTTTTTTTTCAGGTAGTTAGTTAAATTTTCATTTTCACATGGGGGTTTTAACAACATGTGTACATACATTTAAGTGACATGTACTATGGGAATTTTTCTTTCTCTCCTCTCTTTTACTTTTCTTTGTTTCTTTCTTTCCTAAAATTGTTCTACAACTCAGTCAAACAAACACCAAATGTGCCTTTGTGGTCATGGCCAAGTCAAGAAGATTACTCTTTAAGTTTTCATTGACTCTTACAGATGAATATTTTCTCAAAATCAAGGTTTTATTGTTCACTTTAAAAAGTTAGATAAGTCTTCGCATATCTTTCAGTTTTGTTTCTAGTACCGTTCTTGTTCCTTATTCCTCCTACTCCCATTATATAAATAGTTTATTTTTATCTCTATGTAATATGAATTTACATAACTAGGAATTATGAATTCTCCAGATCATAGAAATTTGTGTTCATTCATTCGTGTTTATTCACAGATATCTCTTATGAGCTAAGCACTATACTTAGCACTTGGAATTATTACTTTTTTTAAAGTTCTATACTGAGAGTAAGCACAAATTAGTGCTCTATGAATACATTTTGGAAAGTCCAAAATTACTTTTGTTCCTGGAAATCTAGAATAATATTTTCAAAAATCTCCAGTGGAATTTGAAATCATCCTAACTTCACTCCGTGTTTAAGCATGTTTTAAGTCAGTATGTTGGTTTCATAGGCAAATAAAAAGTTGATCTAAAAGAAAAGGGCTGTTTGTATAATTTATAGATTTACAAATTTAAATCTTTTAGCATGCAATAAGACTAGAAGCTTTAAATCATTATGAATTCATATTATGGAGCAAGCACTTTAATGGAATATAAAGGTAATTTACTGGCTTTTCTGGGTAGCATATTATTATCTCTTACAAAAAGCTGCAGCACTAACGCAGAAATTGTAAAATGAAGCTCCCATGAAACCTATGCTTCTCCTTCTCATTTTCCCTATCATTATTTTTTCTAGTCTTTCCAGTATCATTAGGTACATAATCACCAGTAATACCAAAGCAGAACATATAACCATTGGAAAGCTCATGATTAATTCAATGAAGAATGCTCCCTCAAATAAAAATAAACCTCCATTTTGCCTATAACGTTTAGTGTGATCATTTTAATGCGTATCTGAAAAAATGAATCTTAGCTAAATGGTCACTGTTTTTTAAAGGTTATTATTCTGGAACATAACTTTTTCATTATCCTATGCAAATATTTAGGAGTGTGATCTCTGGGTAATATGTTAGGTGTATGTTTAAACTTATAAGAAATTATCAAATTGTTTTCCAGAGTAGCTATGCCCACTTTTATTCTCATTAGCAGCATATAAGAGTTCCAGGTGCTTCACATCTTCACCAACTGCTGGTCTTATCAGTATGTTTTTTTATTTTACCCATTCTAATAGGCATGTAGTCCTGTCATATTATGACTTTAATTTGCATTTACTGATGGGATAGTAGTTAATGATGTTGAACCGGTTTTTATGTGCTTACTTGACACCTCAATAACTTAGATGAATCTCAACATAATTATATGTAATAATTATCTATTATTCACAACGGTTTTACTGACCATCTTATGCAATATGGAATATCTTTTTTTTTTAAATCACACCACACTTTTTTAGTTAGTTACTCAACATTACTGCTAAATGAAGAGTATAAGTCTAATTATATGATATTCTTGGAAGAAAAAATCTGCAGTGATGGATAACCGACCAGTTGTTAGAAGTTAAGATTTTTTTTTTTTAGGGGAGAGTTGGAATACATCACTATTCAGTATTCTAATTTGGGTGGTACTTACGTTACTTATAAGAATTTATGTATGTGTTAAACTTCATAAAATTCTGCACTAAAAAGTCAATTTTATTGTGTGATAACTTAGAAATAAAACAAAAATGAAATTACTATTCTGTAAACTAAGTTATTGAATTTTAAAAGATATTCTCTGACATGTGATCCTTATAAAATGTTCTGATTGTAAAGTTTAAGTTAATTGCACATAAATATTTTAAAATATGGTGGGCAGAAAGAAAACTCTATTAGTAAAATAGCACTGTGGTTTCTTGTCAGTTTGGTGTACAATTTTCTGTATATTTGTTTGACTTTGAGATGGGATATTACCTACTCTGCTTCTTTTCTAAACAGATTAAGTTCAACAACACATTTTATGGATGGAAAACAAGTGTACTTTTGTTAATGCTGTCTATGAGAATCTCGTAAAATTGTAAACAAACAATGCTCAAATGATTTTAATCTGGACTTTAACAATAGCCTTTGCCATCTATTAGATGCAAGTATTTAACTCTCTAAAATAAGTATGTTTGGATACATTAGTTGAATATAGTACAATAATTTTATCACATACAATAAAATTATTATGTTTCGAACCCTTAGCCTAGTAGCAGAATTAATATCTGATTCTTGGTCTTGTTAAGATTTTGCAGTAGGATTTGGCACAACACTCTTTATAACTCTAAGGAAGCTAAAAGTCGACATTTAGCTAATTGCTAAACAACCAAAAATTGATAGGTAAACTGCAACCATCACCATTTTCCAAATCACATAGACATACTTCTTCCCTAAGAAGGAAGCTGACCCAAAATATGTATCTGGAATAAAATTCATATTTTTTACTATGACTGCAAGACCATGCATTAGAAATGGCTTCTTGCCTCCCAAATTCTGTCTCAAGACGTTTTGATCCTTTGTCACTATCTTTCACTCACCTGGGTCCTCTTTTATTTACTAAATTAGACCAAGTTCTTGTTTCTTTCACAGCCCTTGCATCTGCTGTCACCTATGACAAGAATGGTCTTCCCTTCAATCTTTCCATAGCTGAGTTATTTTTTTGCCCTTATTTTATTTATTTATTTATTTATTTGAGTTGTAGACTCACTCTGTCGCCCAGACTGGAGTGCAATGGCCGCTCCCGGCCACCTCAGCCTCTACCTGCTTGGCTCCGGCGATCCTTCCGCTTCAGCCTTCCAAGTAGCTGGAACTACAGGCCGCGCTATCATGCCCGGCTAATTTTTGATTTATTTTTGATTTATTGTAGAGATGAGGTCTCGCCAAGTTGCCCAAGAGGGTCTTGAACCCACGGGCTCAAGCAATTCACTCACCTTGGCCTCCCAAAGTGCAGGATTACAGGCTGAGCCACCGAGTCCGGCCTTTTTTTGCCCTTATAAGTCTCAGCTTCTTATCTGTTATTCATCATGACCTTTGCTTACCATTCTATGGAACTCCCTTGCTTTTTTAATTACATCACACATTTTTAGTTATTTTCTCAATACTATCAAAATCTGAAATTTATTTCTGTATTTGGCTACTCTTTGTCTTTCCCCGGCTTGCAAGGTCTATCCCCTAGTACAGTGCCAAGCAAGCATTAGAAACTCAATAAACATTTAGTGAAGGGAAGAAGACAGGGGAAGGTAAGAAGGAATTTGTCAACCTTGTATTTATACAGCATGTCAGAATTCAACATTCAAATTATATCCATATTAGCCAATTTTAAGGTGAAAATGAACAGAATCATGTGGATGTAGGAGATTGAAAAATGGTTGAGTATAAAATGTTTATCTGACTACACAATTTTTTTAAATCAGAGGCAATTGGTAAAATAAATCAAAATATAGATATGGCATTATTTATAAATTAAAGTATACAAGTACAGTTAAATAATATTATAATACACAACATATTATTTTTAAAAATTATATCTTTAATCTAGTATATAAGTTCCACGAGAACAAGTATTATGTTTTCCTTGTTCAAGGTGTATCTTCAGCATCTGGCATGGTACTAGGAACGTAGTAAGTAGGAATTAATCGAGCTATAATTAATAAAATAGATAGGAATTCAGGAGAACACATTTTCAGTAGCCTTTATCAGAATGTGCAACTCTTATCTCTAATCTTCTGCTTACATGCATTTTCATTTTTCTGATGTATTTTATTAAAACAAACATCTGTTAAGAATCTGCTTGGAGAATTTGTTACAAGCTTAAATCAAGTAGAATAAAACTGAAAGAAGAAATCTCTCCCTCTTCATGTGACTTTCTACACAGTTTACTTTGATGTCCATTCGTCAGAGAAATTGGACTGCAAATGTCAAGGCATCAGATCTGTAAAATGTACTTCCATCACGGACCTTAGAAATTGTCTAAATGACTTGTTTACCACAAGAGGACCTGGAAATCATAAACAACTGCGATGGATGTTTCAAGGAGTATTTGATTACTCACATATCCTTGGTTTGAGGGCTCTGAGTTAATTTTATTTCCTATTTATTTTTATTATATAAAAGATTTTGAGTAGAGTGAAATGCAGTGTGACTAAAAAGTTGTCTGGTAGTTGTTTTTTTTTTTAAGTCTAGGCAAAGTCACTTTTATAATCTCGTGCTTTAAAAAATAATTAACTTAGTTAAATATCATTCTACTTATGACGTCACTTTTTTCATCATTAAATAGAAAATATTTATAATAACATTATCTCTCAAACACTTAAGTGTCTCTCCAATGAAAACTCTGTATTGAAAATAACACGTTTCAAAAGAAAATGAAAAAGAGGCTATAAAATTAGTACCTGTAAAGACAATAAGATAACAAGCATGGTTATCTCACAAGCATGGGCTCTCACAAAAATTAACGTGACGTAAACTAATTGAGTACACAATGAGAAAAGAGCAGTTTGCAGCCCAGAAGAAGGCCCTCATCTTAACCCAGTCATGGTGGCACCATGACCTCAGACTTCTAGCCCTCAGAACTGCGTGAAATAAATTTTTGTTGTTTACAAGCAATTCATTTTATGATATTTTATTACAGCAGGCCAGGCAGACTAAGAAAACACTTTTGTGTAGACCCCTCTCATGATCATTCAGGGTCAATCTGTGTTATCAACAGCATATGGCAGAAATGATGGTTTATAACTTTTAATATTTTACTATAATCTCTCTTCTCTCACTCTCTCTCTCTCTCTCTCTCTCAATCTTCATGTCTCCAACCCCATGGAGAGCCCATAAGGCAAGAAACTGGAGCTCCCTTTTAATAGTGACATTGTAGTGAGTACAGAATCTCTGGCACCTGATGTTTGGAACCCTGTTCAGCAACTTCACTGTAACCTTATGTGAGATCCTGAGTCATAATCACCTAGTTAAACCACTGCTATACCCTTACTCCTCGGAAACTGTGCAAAGTGAGAACTGTTTTTTTATTCATCTGTTAATTTTTGAATAACTGGTTATGTAGACATAAATAACTAATGCAAAGACAGGTAATATCTAAAGCTGTAAGAATTTGGAGCAACTTAAACTGCCATGCTTAAAAAAAAAAACTGCTTTAGAACTTTCTTATAAAGTCAAAATACATCATTTCGTGTTTCAGCAATTTTATTTTAAAAATCTCTACAGATACGCATTTTCAATAAAGTCCATGGAAGTTTTGTCCAATTAACCTCAAACTGGATGCATCAAGGGCAAAATGAGTAAGTGTATTATAACTCATACCTTGTAATTCATAACTACAAAAAGAAGGCATGTTTTATGCAGCACTATTGTATCTCAAAAACATTAAGCTGAACAAAAGAAACCAAACACAAAAGAGTATACACATTGTTAATTTCATCAAGATGAAGTCCTAGAATAGAAAAAATATACATATGCTCATAAAAAAAAAAAAAAAAAAAAGGGTTACCAGGAGCAACCATGGGTGGGGGAGTAAAATGATGATTTGCAAAGGAACACAAGACATTGTTTAAAACAATAATTGTTGCTGGGGGAAGAGATGTCCCTCTCCTATGTGGTAAATGAATTGGAAATTAGTAAAACTGGCATCAGAAAGGTATTTTGGGTGTCTAATGCAGCAACCTAAGTGAAAGATGATGTTGAATTTAGTTCTATGATCAGATCTATGAGGCACAAAGAAAAATGAAAAGTTTAGTAATGCACCTGAATAGCAAAATATCAGCTTGGATTGTCCCTTTCCTCATTACTCCTAAATTCAACAGTCACTGCCTCCATTTTGTATTGTCCAATATTTACCTGACCATCAGGAGTAGCAACAGAAATTTTCTCTGAATAATGATTTGAATAATTTTGCTTAACAACTCAGACAATGTTTTCACAATATCTTTGGGGATAGATCCTGCTTTAGATACAGTGATAGAAGGTGTCGTCAGGAAGGTGTCTCATATGGTATGATATAATTCCTCATTAAATTAGTACCTAATTCACATTGTTAGAAATATTATTGTTAGCTGTAATACTGTAATCTATTGTAAATGAATGTGTAATATAGGCATTCTTGAAATTCAGGGACCTCTCCCAAATTTGCTTACCTCATACAAGTTAAGAGAATAAACTGGAGAATTAGAAAAAAAAAATTATCAAGAAATCCCTCTTTTGCACTCTCCCGAAACATAGAGTTTAACAGGGGTAGAAAGGTTACTTGTGCTTTCAGGAATATCCCAGAAAATAAACAGTGATCCTGTATTAGTAACAGTAACAAAAATAACAGTGTGTAAGAAGAGTTCACCACGTGTCAAGCCTGTAACATATATTATATAAATTACTGCTCAGAATAAATTTGTGGGGATTATTATCTTCCTTTTTTATGAAAAGAGAATGAGGGTAAGTTAAATCAAACAAATTAACTGAGGATCAAGTTGAATCCAGGTCAAGTGCAATCTCCATACCTTATGCTCTTAACAACTACACTACTGTAAGAAAGACTTTCTTGGGGAAGTCTATGGGGGTGGGTGAAAGTTGATTGTTTTTTTTTTCTGGCAGCCATATATGCTGGACTTGAGTGATATACTGTAAAAAAGTTGAATATGTTTTTCTTTTATCTTTTTAAAAAATAATACAAACTTCAAAGCGAATGAGTGCAATTTTCATTATTTAATTAAGCATATAAATATTGAATAAATATCTATCAGAGGCTACGTATGTCTCTGAAAACTGGGTTATATCAGTGGCATATCTACCCTCATGGATTCTGGCTTCTCGCTGAAAGATATAAAAATAAAAAGTAAAAATCACAAACCAACAAACAAAATACACATTTTTCCTAATTATTTACTGAAAGTTATAAGTGAGTACTAAGAAAAAATAAAATATAGATGACAAGGGGAATTGGAAGTATAGGGTGGAGCGGATTTTGCAATAATACATTGAGTGATCTGTGTAGACCTCACTGAGAAGGTGAGATTTGAGCAAAGACTTGAAGGTGAGTTAACTGGTGGGTATCTGGGAGAAACACATTATATAGGGAACAGAATAGTAAATCATTTCTCTATTGTTTTTATGACTGATGCCCCAGAACGGAGGAACAAAATACATGACAAGTATTATATTCTTATTTAATATAAATATGGTAGACTGCTAAAGAGAGACAAAAGTTTCTAGAAAGGGTTGAAAGAAAAGAAAAGAAACAAAAACAGCTGTGGGTTCCTTTTCCTTCACCCAACTTGCAGCTGTGTAGGCGAAGGTAAAAGGATTTAATGAGAGAGAAGTTCTTCTGGAAGAGAGTTATTGACCTGCAAGTAGAAAGAGCTGTGCACTTTTACATCATATATCCTCCTACCACGGTGGAAGGTAACACCACTACCACCTTATCCACTTATAGATATCTACAATAAAAAAGAATAATAGCCCAGTTCTTATCTCTACCCCAAACAGACAATTTTATACTTGATTCACAGCAGGTGGATAAAAATGGGGGTTAGATTGAGAATTCTTAGATAAATTTGGCCTGTATTCTCTATGATGCAAACACTCCAATGACTGCTCTAACCTGTTTTTTCTTGAAAAAATCTTGAAGAACCTGGTTGTAATTCAGTAATCTGAGTAAGAAAGACTTTGACTTCTAGAATTTGGCAATTTTGCTAAGTTTCATGTATGTATGTATGTATGTGCTTATTTATTTATTTAAATGAGCTGAGTAAATGACAGAAAATTGTTGATCTAGGGCCACCTAAAAAGATTCGGCAAGACCATACTAGCAGCATCAGAGTGGATGCGTTCCTGGAATGGAGCTTAGGGAGAATTTTAGAACATCAGCCATCCTAGAACATAACCCATTTGAAAGAATAGTGCAGTGCTGGAGGTCCCAAAAGGGAAAAGGAGGAACAGGATTGTCTCAATAAAACCATCCAATTCCTCCATGGAAGACTGATTCAGGATTTAGGCATCTGTCACCAGAGTAACAGTTAAAAATCTTTCTGCTCCCTCCTTCCAGCCCAATCTTGAAAAACACAAAGGCAGCAAAATGAGAGTGTGTGGGAGAACCAAAAAAGGGAAAAATAGGATCAGGCAGCAGAAATTTTTGGTCAGACCTGATCAGACAATGGCAAAAGTTTTAAACTGAATGAGCAATCCAAGTATTAATTTAGATGAGACTTTAATACTTGAAAGTGAGATGATTCCAAACTCTAAAGTGAACGGAGAAGCTATGAGACTTTCTTGAGGGATTGTTCAAGTGGAAGGGAGAGAGAGTCGACAGATGAGGTTTAAAGAGAAACAATTTCTAGACTGTACTCTTTAAGTCTAAACTCTTCAATACATCAGTTATAAGAAAATTTAGGCAGACTAAGTGTCATCTCAAAATTGAAAACATAAAATTAAAGATCTTTTAATTAGTTAATACTAATATCTAAACATGGTTATAATTCTGTTATCATGTACTCTATACATTTTTAGAGAATAATATCACATATTCCACTACACCAATATAAATTAAGTGTTGACCATAGAGTTAGGGTGCTTGTCTCAGAAAAAAATTAATTTATAAAAATTACTTAGGAGTAGAATAAATTAAAATTTTCTACATTTGTATAATTTCAAAAAATATGAATTTACAAATGTTATGAAGTAATTGATTATTTAAATAATTTGAGTAATAATTTAAGTAATTTGTGTGGACTTGAACCAGGAATAATCATGTCTAAATGTACACATTTGAAAAAAGTATAAAGGTGGTTTGTTTGGTTTTCTTGAAAATTGGAGAATAAAGAATACAAAATTATTTTGGCCAAAGGAAGTTAAGAGGAGATGATTTGATTAAATGATAATTTTCACCTGGAATCATCTAGATGTTGTTACTGACTCTAAGTATTATCCCTTCAAATTTTCAGTACCAAGTAGTACTAAGAAAAATCACATTCCTATTTAGAAAGAAAAAAAATCTGAATATAACCTCAAATTTAAAGTTGCTTTGTTTGTTCTTTCATTTTGAAATAATTGAACAGGAATATGTATTCATTCGATCTTTTTTATGTAATGGGAAAAGTACTGCCTTATGGGATTTTTAAAAATCATCTGAAATTTGCAGATCTGTGTGTATGTTCCTGAGTATATAACACCTTCCTTACAGAATAATTATTTGAAAAGAATTAAATGCACACTGGATTATTCAACAGTATATACTGAAAGAGGGTACTAGAAGAAAATAGGTTTATAAAGCAGTTGATAATTAACATATGATTACTAGCATCTATTTTTTAACCAAAATGTTATTACTATTGAATAAACATTAAGGCACAAAAATTTTGTTCTGTACATATTGTTAAAGGCCACACACATTATTCACATAATTATTCACATTATTCACATAATGCTAAAATGACCTCTCCCCAAATCACTGTATTTTCTTTTTCTAGTATATCCAAGTCTTCATGCTTTAATATTTTTGAAATGAATTGCAACTCATAACTGGTATATATATTTGAATTGGTCACGTTTCTTCTACCCCATAGAGGGAAATATAATAAATCTAAAAAGCAAAATTTTGACTGTATTTGACTACTTATATTGGATTAGCAAAGACTCAGAGAAGATGTATAAATAAGAGGTGATGGTAGGAGAATGTACATTTTCATGCATATAACTTGGAGACCCATCTTATGTTTATATAGACTACTGGACAGGAAGTTGGTGATGCAGAAACCCTTCAACTGTCCATTGATTAATAGATTGAGTCTATGTTAAGATAATGTCATAGACCACAACATTTCTTTATTTAATTGTCCTTAATGCAATTATGTGTCTATTACATAGATTTAAAAAATACTAAAGAAAATAGCCCTCAAAACATCTAAAAAACTACACCACTTTTGTTTTTGTTTTTTTTTTTTAAAAGCCAATTATCTTCAAGTGAAACTCTGCAATTGAGGGCAGCAAATTCAGCATATTATTGTGGTCCAGAAAAAAATGCTGGTATGTTAAAACTAACCAAATAGATGACTACATGAATTTCAGATAGTTTGTGGGTCTCAGTTTCTCTGTCCTGTGCTGTCATCATGCTAGACATCTGTTATATCTTTTCAAAACACCATGCGCCTTTTCCGTGTAGCATTTACCTGAGTCAAAATTTAATAATTATTTGTACACCTCTTTGATCATCACCTGTCACCCATGAGATTGCAAACTCCATGATGGTAAATATCATGGTTTCTTCTGCCTCTTAATTATACTCCCAGTTCCTACTGCAGAACTGACTTGAGTATTATTTCTTTAATAAACTAATTTTGAAATTATACATTAATGTCTACTTTTTATATCTAGAGCTACCTCCCTCAATTATGTATCTCAACCGTGTTTCCAAAGCAATTTATAAAAAGAAGTAACAAGTAGCAAAGAAAGTCCACAAAGAAGATATCCATCATTTATTTTTTTCCACCAAGATTATATTGACATGTTATATTCAGTTTGTTTTTGCTATTTTACTTCAATATGCCTAAATGAATTACATAAGTCAATGTATATTTGTCTTACTACATAGACATTGGCTCTACAACAAAATTTAGGTTTGTAACATGTCTTCAATTATTGCAAATGATCTTTGCTTTAAAAACATCCATTGTTTTCCTCACTATTATATTATTTTGTATTCATATGACTTTTTAAAGAATGGGTGGAGAGTTTAGTACCAGTGCTACTTATTTAGCATTTACATGGTATTTTATCTATGCAGAGCTATACAATGAATTTTATAATAATATAGAATTATTACCATATTTTGTGCTCTTATATCATAATACTATAAGGATTAATATGATTTGGAGTTAAATTTTATTTTTATTCTAAGTCACTAATGTGAAACTTAAAAGGAGCTTTTTATTGCCTTCTAAAGAATATTTATTCTCTAGTATATGGAACAACTGAATAGAAAATAACCTTCTCAGTAAGGCAAAGTGTAGAGGTCTTTTACATTTCAAAAGAATCTAAGTATTTTTAACATTTAGAAAAAGAAAAGGTGACTGTGCTTGTGTAATGTAGTATATTGCACTACAGTTTTAAGGAGAGGGTCTTAAACCTACCTTACATCAGGCACAAAGGAGCCTTGGACAAGTCTCTTAATCATTTCATATCTCATTTTCTACAGTTGTCAGAAGAATAAAATATCTAACTTATGAGTGTACTGGAAGAATAAGAATGTGGAGGCATATATTTCCATTAAAAATGTAAAGCCTCTATTAATTTATATAAATTACATCTTCTTACTCCTCTAGAAATTAAAACTTAAGTGCTTTGATATGTTATCATATAGCAAAATTAATTAAGCATTTGCTTGTTTGATTGGGGTGATTAAAAATATGCCAGACATAATATGTACATATTGAAAATATACATATCCATATAATGAAGTTGTAATATTATTTCTACTTTAATGCTGAGTATAGCTGTCTTTCACTTTTCTAAAGATTTTTATAAGAAAATTGAAGAACAACATTGAGCAAGTTATTCTGTAAATTTGCTCAATAGAAGGCAAGGTTTTTTTTAAAAAATGGGATGACATATTGTGGTTATGTTTTTGAAAAAAATGAGTTATTTGCAGATTAAACTATGCTTTACTTGCACAGGCATACCATTAAGAAGTTATATTTTCAACCTGAACTGTACCCCACATCTTTAAAATTAAATAAAAATTTAAAAAGAAGATATATTTTCTAAACATAATTTTGTCTCAGTTCTAAATAACATCATTTAATATGTTCTTAAATAAAAAAGAAGATTGCCGACTATTGCCAAGTTTTTCTGTCTAGAACTTTCAATCAAAACAATATAATATAATTGAATAATGATGTGTTTGGTGGAGACTGAGTATCTTAAACCTTATATAGATTACACATTTTGATTTATTCAGTGGGCTGAATGAGTCGAGAGTATCTCTTCTAGATTGTAAATTAAAAAGTAAAAGTCAATTTTTAACTACCACCTACAATCCAGATGTTTTGTTTAGATAGTGGTGGGCACCTGGATTCTGGGAAATGCTGGATAATAAATATTTCTCTCTTTTTCCTTTTTTTTTAAACAAGTAAATTTTTGCCTCAAGATAGGTATTTGAAACACTCTAACTACAATTAAAGAACTTAAATATGCTGAAGAAATGATCTTATTTTCTAGATAAAATCAGTTGACTCTTTTAGAAAGACAGGGAATAAAAATCTTGTCTGTAGAGATTAATTCTGTAAATAAATAGGCTTATATTGAAGAATCACAACATTTCCTCTACATGCATGATCATAGTCCATTAAAGTTAAGAACTATGTAAAATTTAATTATGGAATACAAACACTTTAGTAGCTCATACGAAAAGTAATCTGAAGCATTTCTGTTCAGGTAACTGCCAAAAATAGAGAATACGTATACATCTAACTCAATTTTCCTTTTAAAAATTCAAGACTAGCACTTTAAAGTAAGGCTCAAACTGATCAGCAAAAATTTAATCCAGTTCAATTCTATTCAATATATCCTTGAGAAATAATTTTTATCACTCTAAGTACATTAAAAATGTTGTTTTATTCCAATAAAAATAAAAATATTTTTGTTGTCTTACTTATTCCTACTTGAAATATTTTTCTATTGTATTCTATTTTTCCTATTTTAGAATATTTTTATTCCAAGCCAGAATAAAGTAACTTTGAAAGAGTTTATAAAATTACAAGATTTGTTTTAAGACTTCTATGTGTAACTATATGTATGTAGGATTATATATAGTCTGTGAATATAATTACCTACACATTTATATATGTCTGTATGTTTGGGTTATTTTTTGTTTGTTTGTTTTTTATTCCAGTCAATGTCTTATCATATTCTGATTTGGTTTACTAAAATCCTTTAGACTATTCCTTATATTTTTTAATTTGTAAAATACTCTCAGTGATTTTCATACAAATAAAAAATTCTGAATATTAAATTGATTCATTGTGCCCAGCTGAATCATAAAGCACTAATAAGGAAAACAGCTTTAAATATTAAATATGGTGATGAACAAACTTTTAGAAATAAGCAAAATAAGGACCTCTTTTTTTCAAATGGAAGTCTAGCTTACTTGTTGAAAATATTCATGTTAAACATTCCTGATCTCCACCCCAGACATAATAATTCAGAATCATTCAGTGTATGTTTTGGGGATCTCCAGTTTAGTAAACTCCCCATGTGATTCTTCTGACAGCGCTGTAAACAAGATGTGTGAATGTTTAGAAAATTTTCAGTTTCAGAAAATAATTATTTCACTTACAAGAAGAAATATTAGCTATTAATATTATCACTCCATTGTTTTATTTTTTACTTGCTTTACTTTTATGTAGACACATACTAATGAATTCAGTCACTTAATAAGGGAAAAGCTATTCTTTAGAATTATATAAATAAAAAATTCAATTAAATGTTTCCTTTACTTTTCATTAACTTTCTAGTGGTTCCACAGCTACTGTTTACCCCAAAAGGTTATTTCATATTGGCTCCTGTTATTCCAAATGTTTCTCCCTTATTTGTTGACCTTCTTCAGAATCAGCTTCAGAGATCAAAGCTTCTATTTAACCACAGTCCTACTCAGCCATACAAATGGCTATTTTATGAGATTGCAGCAAACTGAAACTCAGATCACACTCTGCACCAAACTGCAATGATTCTATTCTCTTTCACTATTGAGAAGATGCAAAAATTACGCTACTAAATGGTTTTTGTGACAGATTGCTCCCATTATTTAGAGCTCTTTAAAAAGCTTTTCTAAGATACTTTGGTACAAATTAAAAATTGAAATATATATATCATCAAATTTTACTTTTATATAACATTGAAGTTGTAAAGGAGGGTTTGTTGCAACAAGCAGACATCTTAAATACTACAGCATTATGAACAATAATAAAGTTAAACACAGTTTGGTTAAAATTGGACCATTGGAGATTAAAAAAAAAGAGAATTATCTTTATTTAGTTAGATAATTGTTTACTAAGATGGATGTAAGCCAAAAATAAAGACATATTCCTCTGGGCCTTTTCTAGATTTTAATCCACAGGTTTCATATATGGTAGCAATAAGGGAAAGATAGTTTCTATTAGTAAGAACCTATTAAGTTTCTAATTTCTGAAGAAAACTAATTTTAGCAGCTAAACACATTGCATAAAAAATAGGTGTTTAAATTTTGAATGCAAAAATTATTTTTCTAGTGTTTCACTAGAATGTATTGCATATAAAACTATTTCCAGCAAAAGGCTCTCTATTATTTTAGGAAAGCAATTTAATCTTACACTTTTAGTGTAAATGTATTTTGTTTTTATAGTAAATTAGGAAGATATAAAAAGTGCTGGAAGAGTTAAGCAGACCCTCTCTCTGCATGGAAACTTCAAACTGAGGATTTTACTTTTTGTTTTGCCTAGGTCTCTTGTTTTTCAAAACCTGCATGTCCCATTACCCACTCTGGAGAAGAAGGTACCAGAGAAGTTGACTAGATATTTTTAATAAAGTATTTTTTAGAAAGAATTTATTCCTTTTAGTTTCTTTTTGTTATAACTACCACACAAGATTTTCAATTCCCAATAAAACCTTAGGATAGTGCCTTGACTTCTTCTGTAGCCAGTTTTTGTTTGTTTGTTTTCTTTTATGGGGGGGTAGGTGTAGGATAATCTTTTATAAAACCTTATTTCAAAATGAAGTTATAGGAGAGTACAAGTAATGTAAACAGAGGTCCTCTAACCTGCCTTTGGACCTAGCTATGAAACTTGAAGGGGGGGGGAAGTGTTTGGGGGGCAGATTAATAATGAACTAAACTGCATGGGGGGATACATCCCTCATACTTTTGGTGCAAAGAAGTTTAAGAAAATTAAAATGCAAAGGACTTCAGAACACACACGTGGTCATTGTTTTCAGAGTCTGATATCCTACCTTCCCCTATTTTCTATAAAATGCAGCAAGACCCTAAACCATTAATGCATACTTCATGATTTTGGCATCACATTTACCTGGTTAGGCATATTTTTCAAAACTGCAGCAAAGCAGACATACATTCCCCCAAACATTCATTTAACTTACATTCTCCACCCCATGCCCAATAGTTCCTCTCCCATCTCAAGGAGGCTGTAGACACATAATCAGATCAGGGTCCCCTGCTTTATTAAAGCCCGTTGGCTTCATTGGCCTTCTGCCTGACAGTGTGGATGTCCTGTGTAGATTTATAGATGTGCTATCAGGTTAGACACGCTTCTTTAATTTGACCCTAACCAAAAACTGCTGTCCCTGGTGCTGAACCATGTCTGCTCCTCGGGGCTGCCAGGTCAATGTGGCTGGATAGAAAACCTGGCTGACTGACCTTAAGGATGCCCAGGTGCAGGAACAAGCGATACTTTAGTATAACACGGCCGCCCCTTCCCCCCTCCCAACTCCTCCCTCACACACAATCTCTCCGCTGTGCGCCAGGACCCCATTTTCAAATTTCTCTTCCAGACCCCCACCCAAAACGTCTTCAACATGGCCTCAAATGCTGGCGTGTATCAGTACAGCCCACCTCGACATCAGATTCAGTAACGTCAAAATGCCACTCCTTAAATACAAGTCTTTATGAGGTTACCCTTTTCACTATAAAGCAAAACAACAAAATAATACAACAAATTAATAAATAGAACAGAGTGACCTTCCTCTTTTCTCCCTCCTGTTTCTTCCCCATGAAGTCACTCTCCCCTAAATTATGAAGCCCCAAATCCTAGGAGAGTGTTTTAAAACTGGGTGGTCTCCGGAGTTCTACATCCCCACCCCTTCCCCCACCTCTTCAGAACAAAAGAAGCCGAAAAGGGCACATCTTACCCCGGGTAGAGAGATAGCAGGAGCAGAATCCACACCGTCATTTTCTGTGAAAACACAGGAGTCGAGTAGACTGAGCTTCCTGTGCTCCATGTATTCGGCGAACTCATCGCTTTTTTTTTTTTCCTCCTCTCGCCTCTTGACTCTTGGTTGCAGAATAATCCCTCCCCTTAGTATTATTATTATGCTTATGATCTGATGGTGGCTGCCCCCACCTGCCTCTAGTAGGTTCCGTCACTGGGGAGATGTATTGCTACCGGCTTCTGGAATTAATATTCAGGGGGCAGAAATAAGATCAGCACAAACGCTTGCAGATACCATCAAAGCGTCAGCTCAGGCAGCAGCTTCCAAGTCTGGGGGAGTAATATAATTGAGGCAGGGGGAGGGTACAGGGAGAGACTCACACCCAGACAAATAAGGGAGAGAGAAAGGCGCACACACTCTTGTACATACTCAAGCCCCCCACACTCACGCATTTTCCTCCAGGTCCATCGTTTTAGATTTGCTTATTTGTTTGCTTTGTTTTGATTTTTTTTTTCTTTTAGAGGGGGCAGGGCCATGTGCGTGTGCCTCTGTGTGTATTTGAAATAAACAGAAAAAAAAATCACTAGAGATTCTGCGTGATTAACTATCACGCAGATTAACTATGAGGTCAAAGTGGAAGAGATGCATGCTGCTGCAGCACGAATTAACACATGCGTAGTGTCTTTCCAAAGCTTTTTAACCCTTCACTGCACACACAAGCGTGAAAGGACTGGCGTTCATAAAGATGAGAGGTGCTTTAGCAAACCCAGAAACTATATCACCAGTGACAGAAGGTTTGTGGTGGTCAGATCTGCCATGAATCCTTATTTTAAAATCATGAAGTCTTAGAAATCATGACTGCATTATTAGAGGTTAGGAGCAGACTGTGGGGGAGGAGTGGCTGTTTCTCAGTAAGCCATCCTGTAGAAAGACAGATTTGGTGAATTCAATTTGAATGAAAAGAGAAAGCACTGATAGAATTAAAAGATATGGAGAAATTCTGTGCTCTTCAAGATTCATTTCTCCTATGTCTGTTCTCTATCTTCACTGAAAACACAAAGGCACGAACTACTTGAAGCTTGAAGAATATAATTGCATAGGAGAGCTGCTTGAGTAAAGAATACAGACCACAAAGTAGGGGACTGCTTTTTGAAGGCAGAGTAGGCAAAGGAATATGATCAAGAGGTTATTTAACAATGCAATGAAATTTCTGTTTCTGTGCAGGATTGATCTGTTGTGGTTGCTTTTCTTTGTTACTATGCTGAAAGTTTCTAAGGTGGATGAGTGGTATTAGCATGCTTCCTTCTTGCCTAGCATGTTACCATGGATACTGATATTTGGGAGATACCCCTCTGTCTCAAACTATTTCGTCTACCACAGATTAAACTCCACTCACTCATGGAAAAGGAGGTAGGGGAATGTTTCATGATTCCCAGAGAGTCAAGATACCACAAGAACGGTATGAATAAAGAGGACCAGTTGAGGAAGACCAGCTTGATCCCTCCATGGAAAATAGCAGAAGTCATCTAAAAAATAAATTCCTTTTTGGCAAGAATAAAATTTCCAGGAATGAAACTTGAGTAAAGAGTCAGAAGACATAGAAATAGAACACAAGAAAATTAGGTGCACAGTCCATGACTAACTCTAAAATATACCCAAGGAAAGCAGAAAGAATGACATAGTTTCTGCCCATCACACAGGGCAAGGGAAGGCAAAAAAAAAAAAGGCCTGACATACAAACCTGGAAGCTAGCATGGCTTTAGAACTTTGCCTTGGGTATAGTTATCCTTAAGGCATTTGGATAAAATTCAATTAAAATAACAGCAACATTTACATGCAGTTTTAATTTTTTTTCTACTGGGATTAAAATGGGGCCAGAGAAAATACAAATCCTCTTTTTTTGTCATTCTCTTGTTCTTTGCTGCTCTGTGAAGAGGTTTGCCATTTCTATGCACAAATTTTCTTTAAAAAGTCTAGGTTGTTTTATTTATAGCTATATATTTGTTCATAGTGAAGTTATCTAATCATATTTTTATAGGCTAAGAGGTGTGTATGTGTGTGTATAGATATGTGTGTGTGTATAACAGAGATAGACAGAGAGACAGAGAGAAGGAGAGAAAGAGAAGGGGTGGGGGAGAGAGAGACCTATAAATACCAAGCAAGTGAGATGCATGGAAGAAACTGGCTAGTTATGTGGTTATGATTCAGTAGCATGGTGGAAATCAGGCACACTAAAGCATCCTTATACCACTTGATGGAGTTGTCTCTGCTCAGTTCCAGTCAGAGTTGCCAGAATAAATTGATATAGAATTATTATTAAAATATAAAGGAGGCCAAACCAAACAGATATGCAGGCACAAGGTTGCACATGTTTTTTAGGCTATATAAAATTTTAGGTGAGTTTATTTATTGACAAATATAATGAAACTGTGAAAATGATTGCTGTTATATTCAAAAAGTGATGTTTCATATGCTGATCCTTTATCTAGTCTCCCAAGGATCCCTGTAATAATGAAATATTTCCCAGCATATTAAAATAAACCATAGAGGAAATCTTGCTATTTATGGTATCTGGATACAAGTACCCACCATGGCTAGTAGCTCTCAGTATGTCTTGGTGGATCTTTACCTAGTGACTACTCAATGAAAAAGTATTTTAATATTTTTAAAAACATTTTGCAATACATGTATATTCACTGGTATTTATAAAATACCTCTTCCAGTAATTTATTTTGCCATATATTTTAGCTATACTCTTGCCCATTTTTGGATTATATTCATAATAAATTAAAATAGCCATTAATTGTTAAACATAATGTTTATATATTTATTGTGAATGATATAAATGTGTAAATTGCATGGGAGAAAATGTAATATCTTTTCCTCAACCATCACAAGATTACTTGTGAGACCTCTATAACAAAAGACAGATTAACAAAAGGAAAGCATGCACATTTATTTAATATAAGTTTTACATGACATGGCAGCCTTCAAAAATGAACACCCAAAGAAACAGAGAAAGCCGAATATTTTATACTAAGTCTGATAAAGAAGTGAATAGTTGTGGAGAAACACAATTGGACAAAAATGGGTATGACTTAATGGTAATAAACTGGAGGGAACTCAGAAAGGCTTGTTAGTTCAGATTCTTCTCTGTGTCTCTATGTCTTCAGAGATACGGACACCAGATAGAGAGAGGACACCTCTGAGATGTCTTATAAAATTTGGGGGGGCAGGGCAACTAGGTTTTATGGATCACTACAGGGGAAAGGAGGTGAGAAGAATTATTTGTAGTTTTTGTGGCCTTTTTGAGAAAGAAGAGTGCAGAAGAACATCAGAGAGACCTTCATACTTCTGTTTTTTGTTTTTTGTTTTTTTCAATTTCCTTTATCTTGAAATACTCTGTATGTCAAGGTGGCACATTGTGGGATAGTATGTCCTGAATCATATATATACATATATGTTTATTTCTTTATTTTAAGATTTGAAAAGCATTGGAAAATAAAAAGAAATAAACTACTACCCACATCCTCTCATCCAAATAAGCCGTTGTCAAAATATTGAAGAATTGTTTTATAAGTTAATCTTCTCTGAATAAAGTTTTATTTTTGCTTATCATTTGATACTGTGTTGTTATTATTACTACTGTTATTATGAGAGTTACTATACCCAGAAGTGAATTATAAGGTTATAAGTTAGACAACTTTGGTTGATACAAAATTTTTCATTGCTTGGGAAATTAAAATTCATGTCCTAGTTCTGGTAGTGATGAAATAGGCTACCTATTCTTATAACTGATAGGAAAAATATTAAATACACTGATGGGAAATACTAGAACCAACCAAAAATATGCAGAAAGTGTGAAGACTTGTCCATTAAGAGAGGAAACTAAATTGCATAACATCTAAGATTATGTGGCTTTTACCCTAAGGGCCCTTCATGGGTGACATCAGAAAATCCCACTTACCAATGAACCATTTAATTTCAGAGGTACAGGATGACTAGGCACCAGTCTTATTGTCTTTGAGGTATTAGAGATTTGGTGGCTGCCAGAGCAGATCACATTGGGGGGAGAATCACAGAAACAAAATGACAACAGAAGGACAAGACTCCACATCTATATGTAAACTCCCCTTAAATGTTTGTTTTTGTGTGGGAAGGGAGAAAAGACATCAAGAAACCCAGATGAAAAAATATATTGAAGCTTGAAAAAGTTGAGTCACTATTTCAGCTGCCATTCATTGCAGAAATACAGAATTTGGAGTTTGATTCTTGCCAAGTTAGAAGGTCATAATACACATCTCAGACATTGCTTCACAAAACCCTAGAAAAACCATAACATTCCTCTGCTTTAGGACTGTGAACTTACTTTAAGCCTAAGGACAATACTGAGATTGACCAACCTGAATATAAAACTAATCCTCAACAAGATTAAAGTAATTTATCAATAATATAATTACTTTAAACAAAAACCAACATTCGTCAGAGGAATATAACAAATCAGGATGCCATTAATATATTATATAAAATGTGCATGGTAAAAAATCATAAGAAATACAAAGTACAAGATAATAGAATATATATACAAAGAGAAGAGGCAACACCTTGAATTTATTCATAAAAATTGTGTATTTATTCTTAACAATTAAACTATAGTTGCCTTCAAAGTCCTCTCCACTTGATGTAATATACCTATTGAGATTCTTTTTTTAATTTTTAGCATTTTTAGGTGATTATTTTATTTTTTATTTTTTTTTATTTTAAAGATGTGGGGTACAATTCAGAGTTAGGTATACAAATGTTCGTTATGCAGTACCCTTATTGATGAGGTGTGCCCCCGCTCCCTTGGCAGTTTCCCATTAATGTCAATCACATCTCCAATGCCCCTGGCAGTTTCCCACTACTTCCAATCCCTTTCTTATTGTATTATAATAATTGTCCAAGGTCCGCTTATGAGTGAGAACACGTGGTACTCAGTTCTTTGTTTCTGTGATAGATCGCTCAGTATTATAGACTCTAAGTCCATCCAAGTTGCTGTGAAGTTCATAATTTTGTCCTTTTAATGACTGTGTAATATTCTACTGCGTATATGTATCACATTTTTAAAAATCCAGTTCTCTTTTGATGGGTAGCACGGTTGGTTTCATATTTTTGTTATTATGAATAATGCTGCAATAAACATGCGTGTGCAGGTATATTTTTCATAGAGTGATTTGAGTTCCTGGGTATATTCCCAGTAGGGAGTTCTGGGGTCCTACGGAAGGTCAACTTTTATATCTTTTAGGAATCACCACACTGTTTTCCACAGAGGATGTACTAGTTTACACTCCCACCAAGAGTGTAGAAATGCTCCCTTTTCCCCACATTCTCTCCAGCATCTGTTGTTTTTTTTTTTAGTTATTTATGATGGTCATCCTGACTGGAGTTAGGTGGTATCTCAGTGTGGTGATTCCTAAAAGATCTAAAAATTGACCTTCCATATGGCCCTGCCATCCCCCATTCTAGGAGTATACCCGGAGGAACTCAAATCATTCTACAAAAAAGATACTTGTGCATGCATGTTTATTGTAGCACTATTCATGGTAGCAAAAACATGGAACCAAATGTGCTGCCCATTGGAAGTAGACTGAATAAAAAAAAAGTGGTACATATACATGATGGAATAATACACAGCCATAAAGGAGGACAAAATTATGAACTTCGCAGCAACTTGGATGGATTTAGAATCTATAATACTTAGTGATCTATCACAGAAACGAAGAACTGAGTACCACATGTTCTCACTCATAAGCAGACCCTGAACAATTATCATAATACTATAAGAAAGAGATTGGCAGTAGCAGGACACTGCTAGGGAAGGAGGGGCACGCTTTATCAATAAGCGTACCTAATCTCAAAGCAGGTGAAGTGGGGACCAAAGTCAAGCCCAAACTTTACCTGTACAGTGACCATTTATATACCTAATCCTGAATCGTACCCCACATCTTTAAAAAAAAATGAAGATTATTTTTGTAAAGCAGTTACAGTAACTTTGAGGTTAAAGTGTAATTTTGGACTTAGCTTTTCAGAGTTTAATTTATGAAATATAGAACAAATCTCTTAATTGTATACTGTATGTCTTTTCTGTATAACATAAACTGATTTCCAAATTCATGTAGTTTAGAAATACTTTCTTCTGCAATTTAGGCTTTTATAATATTTGACGGTTGATAGTTGTCATATATGTAATCCTTTAGGAAATATAAAATGTGAATATGCATGTTATTATTTTCCATGCCTAGTTGGGAGTAGGAATATATACAGGTGATTAGAGAGTAAACCTGTGTGCAATAAAACAAATGGGAATGAGAGAAATCTATTTCAAATTTCTTTCTAGTAAGAGACCCACTGTAGAAGAGGTGGTGATGGGTTGATAGGCAAGAATTGCAAATAGGCCCATGATGGCTTAAATCATTTTACTGTATAATGTTTCCCTCTAGTTTAGTTTACTTCCTTGGTAGAAAGTTCCTTTTCATTGAATACTGTGTTCCTTTCAGAATGGCAAACAGTGAAACTACACAGCAGGCTTACTTCTCCAGAAGGCCTGCCTCACTGAGCTAGACTCGGTGCCTATATCTCTAATTGCTGTGTAAACGAAGTTCTCAATAGTGGCTTTAGTTGTCTGTAAGAAACTGCTACTGGCTGTATTTATTTTAAGAAATCAGTTGTTGAAGAAAAGTTTTAACTTTATTAATACAATTTCATGATACTTAGGGTAGACTTGTCAAATTGTGGACAGATTTTTAAAAGTATTTTGATGTGTGCTGAATTGACAATTGGACAGGACAAACACAACAATACCTTCAAATATTTTTTATTGTTTGATTCTTCTGTTACACATTCATCTCATTTGAACCTTGATTTACATTAGTGCATTGCATGTAGTTATTTCATAATTTTCTTCTAAATACTTAATTTGAGTCAGTCGTGTGGGATTAGGGTGGTAGTGTATCAGAATCACTTGTGATGACATACTCTTATATTTTGCCACCGATTTTGGTGTACACTCTTCTTTCAGCTTCCCTCCCAGCACAGAGCCATTGATAAATGATCTCATCACTGGTTTTCAGACTTTTTAAAAGTATAGAATCTCTTATTCTATAAAAGTATAGAATCTGGTATGCAAAACATAAATATGATCAGATTTTCTGATTAAAATTGGACTGGGAGTCCAGTGACTTGCCTACTCTAACCCCTATACCTCCTGTCCTGGTCCCTAAAAAGCAAGGAAAATGCTGTTTCATACGTGAAAATTAGAGAAATGCTATTTTCAAATGAAGTAATAATTTGAGTAATAGAAAATGAGAGACAAAATACCTATATGTCTTTTGTCTTGTGAATCCCAGAGAAATTTCATTTATTCTCAAAGTCATTGAGTGTGGTTAAGAATAAATTAAATAATAACAAAATACAAGCTATTTGACAGGTGTAGACTCCTCATTTAATTCTTCTCAGTCCAGTGTGATTTTTTCAGTGCTCTATGTATATGATGGGATTTCACTCCACAGTTTAGTTAGGTGATAGATAGGAATTATTAGCCTCATTTTCCATTGGAGTCTGTCAGAGTATATAAAGATGGATAGTTGATTGTTTAAAGTTAAAGATTCTTCTTTGCTTAATATCTTAAAGACAATGTAAGCAGAATTGTAAATGCGGCCTTCGACAATGGCAAATCTTTGAAGAAACATTTAATCAAATTTCTTCCTTTACTGTTTTCTGTCTTTGGTGGGCAGGTGGTTGAGAAAACGAACCCTACAGAACCAGTTGGAGTAGTTTGTCGAGTGGATGGAGTTTACCAGGTGGTAGAATATAGTGAGATTTCCCTGGCAACAGCTCAAAAACGAAGCTCAGATGGACGACTGCTGTTCAATGCAGGGAACATTGCCAACCATTTCTTCACCGTACCATTTCTGAGAGATGTTGTCAAGTATGAGCAAGATGGGGGCCTTTTAAAATTGTATTTATTGTTAATCAAACACTAAGTCACTTGAGAGGTAGGCGGACACCCCAAGTTCATATCCCACAGGGTTCATCTTTTCTCAGGATCACTTTATCAAATGGACTTTATCTCATCCATTGTGATTGTTTTGAGTAAGGTGTATCATAAGGTGGGAATCAGTAGGAACCCTTCCCCCAGTGCATTAACTGGAGTCCATAGCATTTCTCCCTTCTCACTCCTGTTCCCCAACTGTGTGCTATGTTCTGTTGAAGCAAAGAATACGAAATAAAACTCTCTGCCATAACTGGGATCTTTTTAAAAATACAGATGTTCACCCTGCATAAACTGAATCAGAATTTCTGGAGGTAGGTCCATGGAATCTGTGTTTTTAAAAAGCTACCCACACTGTTCTAATTCTGCTGGTTCCCAGGCTAGCATTTAGGAACTAATGCACTAAAGGGTAAAGAAAAAAGATCTGCATGAAAATCAGCATGGAAGTGCTACAAAGGATAAAATAAGAGCTGTGTTATCCCACTGTATTTTAAAACAAACAGCCTTGCTATCTGATTCATTTGACAGCTTTTAGCCATTCAAGATGACTGTCTACTTTTTTAAAAGTTAGTAAGCTTTACTTTAGAATATCAATTTCTGTTACAAAATATTTCCCATTCTATGATGTCATTTGTTAGCTGTATCATTGATTCATCCATAGGAACTTTTAACACTCATCTTTTCATCCCAGACTTGAAGAGACCTTAATGAGGAAAGTTAGGGCAAAAATTAATCTTTCCATATACATTTCTAAATCATCTTTTTTGCCTGTTTCCCTACCCCTCAGAATGGATACTGATGTGATCTTTGTACATTAGGATTTTTAATCTTTCTGATCTAAGGCAATGTTTAATAGTTGGAGGTGAAAATGATTTCTCATTTTTTCACTGGAAAATGTCAACTTTCTTTGGTCCAGGGATGAGAATTCTTTTTTTCATAAAAGACATAGAAATTATAGGAGAAAACTTGGTGTGAGCTGTGTGTATTTGCATTTTTTAATGTGTAAGTCATTATTATTATTTTTTAAATATAAGGAAATGTATAGAGGAAAATCTTTTCATTTGCTATTTAAATATGAACTGAAACTTAACAATTGCTCTTCACCTTGAAAATCTTAGTATTGGTTGTTGATACATTTGCTCTGGAGTGTTATCAGATTTTCTGGCATTTTAAACCTGGAAAGTGATTATGTCTTTTTACCCCTTACTTCTTAGTATTTATGAACCTCAGTTGCAACACCATGTGGCTCAAAAGAAGATTCCCTATGTGGATTCCCAAGGGCAGTTAAATAAACCAGACAAACCAAATGGAATAAAGATGGAAAAATTTGTCTTTGACATCTTCCAGTTTGCAAAGTATGCTTTAAATAGTACGAGTAAGGTTAAATAAATGTCTTAAAATGCTGCTTTTTGCTCTCAGGCATAAAACTGCTTTCATGAAACATTTGATAGCATGTATCTCAGTTATGGTATTTTGATCATGAGTGTATAGTCTAGATTCCTTATCATTCTTTAAAATAAAACCAGGAATGTGAGTCCTTATCATTCTTTAAAATAAAACCAGGAATCTGAGTTGCCTAAGCGTGCAACTTTCTTTTTAGCAACTAGTTTCTGGCTCTCCTGCGAAATTGTCAAAATCTTATTTTGTCTGAGAGACTAAAAAGGTTAAGATAAAGAATTGACCCATTTTGTGTTTGGGATATCTTACTACTACCCTTTGAATAAGTGTTTTAATGTACATGTTTTTAGATGATAAAGCTCTCTATAAAGATCACACTTGATGTTGAGTTACTTCTCTCAGAGTTTAACCAGCATGGAAATAGAGAAGACAAATTACTGTATAAAATTAATCTTTCCATATTTGTTTCTAAATAATCATTTTTGCCTGTTTCCCACAGATGTTAATGTGATCTTTGTGCATTAGGATTAGAATTTTTAATATTTCTGATTTAGGTGACATGTTTTATAGTTGAAGGTAGAAATGATTTCTCATTTTTCACTGGAAAAGAAAATGTCAACTTTCTTTGGTTTAGGAATGAGCATTCTTTTATTCATCATTCATTCACTTGAAATTGGGTTAAGAAAGCCTATTTTTGAATACCTAAGGCTTAGCTGAATAAAGCAATCGGAAGCTGTATATGTAGTTTTATTCCATAATTTAAAAAAGTGTGTGTTTGGTTTTACTCTAGGAAGTTTGTGGTATATGAAGTATTACGGGAAGACGAATTTTCCCCGCTGAAGAATGCAGACAGTCAGAATGGGAAGGACAACCCTACTACTGCGAGGCATGCCTTGATGTCCCTTCATCATTGCTGGGTCCTCAATGCAGGGGGCCACTTCATAGATGAAAATGGCTCTCGCCTTCCGGCAATTCCCCGGTGAGTCAGTATCTTTTCTCCTTTGTATACATGCTTTCTTGGACTTTTCCTCTTGGACTTCTCTCTCTCTCTCTAGTTCCCTCTCTTGCTCTCGCTCTCCCTCTCCCTCTGACATATTCTTAGATCCTCTTTAAAAGTAAGTGTTGGTGTTTGAGAAGTTCCTAATGCTAAACAACAATAACTTTGCCCACTACAAATAGAGAATATAGCTTTTCTTCCTCTGAAAGAGGAGTCTTTTCTAAATCTCTTGGTTTTTTGGAACATCCCCATCATGACAGTGAAAGGACTCCTAAATAATGGTCAGAAGATCATTCTTTTGTTGTGCCACATGGCTAAAGCCCATCAGCAACTCTGCAC
This sequence comes from Tarsius wallacei, assembly GCA_963574415.1. Lineage (NCBI taxonomy): Eukaryota > Metazoa > Chordata > Mammalia > Primates > Tarsiidae > Tarsius > Tarsius wallacei. Next base: position 28,599 of record CAUYQG010022973.1, read on the forward strand.
CACAGGGCAAGTCTCTCAGCCACAGAGGATTGGTTGTTGCTGCCCACGAATCTGTGACCTCACTACTATACTGTCTATGAAATCCACCCAAAGCCCCTCCATGCCCAGGCTGCCTACGAGATGTAAGCCCATTGCAGTTTTCCCCATAGCATTTTCAGATCACTGAAGGAAGGTGCCAAGAAGGGAAATGAATGATAGCTACATTCATTTCTGAAGCTTTAGAAATGCTTTGGGTTTTCAGAAGTTAAAAAAAGAAAATATTTGTAGCTACTCAAATCCAAGATAAAGCACTTTTAAGCTAAATCCATATAGTAAGATGAAACCTTCATTGGCACCTGGAATTTTCCCTTCTAAATCATTCAATGTTTCTGCACTTATGTAAAAAGCATTCTGCCATTTAATTTGTATTCTTAAGGAATAAAATGACTGGCTGCAAGAATGCCTCATTGAGAGGACATTCGGTATTGAAACTTACTGGTTCATAACTGCTTTTACAAGAAGGAGCAGTGGTAGCTTCTGTCTCTCAACCCAAGGCCACTTTCAGGCATTGTCTTGTCAGCATGCTTGCTCTTGGCATGTCATATTGTCCTCATGCTTCATCTTTGGCCATTGAGGTTTTTTTCCCTTTAGGTCCTTTGTGCCAAGTTGAGGATTTACCATAAACACATGCCATCCAGTCAAATATATTTTGTAACTCCACTTCATTGTTACTGTTTGATTTGTTTCCATTCCCATTAATGCTTATTTATTCCCACATAGCAGTGCTACAAATGGGAAGTCAGAGACCCTCACAGCTGATGTCAATTACAAGTAAATATACCAGCCTGCCTACAGTGCATGGTGATGGGGCTGTGCTTCTCTCCATACTAACTGGCATTGTAGTTTAGTGCTCTGTCTTTTGGGGGTCTGGAGGGAGGCTGGTGGAAGCTTTGGTTGGGGTGCACTGCTTACTTGGTGGCAGGTATCTGTCTGGATGACACTAACTCAGAATCTCTGTGCATGCTGGAAATGGGGAGCATGCTTTACTAAAGAATCTGACCATAGGTGCTAGGGCCTGCAGTGACAAATTGACAGATGATGGATAAGGCCCAGAGCAGGTTACTGACCATGGGGAACATATCTCAACTTACATCTTTTAGCATAAGCATAAACTAGATAAAAATAATATTCTGAAGATGGATATATCCAATTAGCATTCTTAATTGGATATATGCCCTCATTGTAAAGGCTAACTGCTCCTGCCATATTTGATGGCTCTTGGAGTAAACTGTTGTTTGATTTATTCTCACACTCATAGATCTCCTTTTTGGTTACTGTGCATTAATTTTCGTCAGTTAATATTTTGCTTCCAAAGAATCTTTTTGTCTTAACAGCAGGTCATTTTTAGTTAGAAGTAATACATATCCTCTGTCATCTGGGTACTGACAGAATTTGAAAAAGCCATTTTCTTTATAGCTATAAAGAGACAGTTATTAGGTTCAGTTTGAATGTTAAGTTTTTAAGATTATTTGGAAATGTCTGCAGGACAAAGGAACTGGAGATGTATGTTATCTCAGAAATAGAGATACACTGACATCAGTGTCACACATATGCTTTTTCCTGTCTGTGCCACTTCTCCTTGCCTAGTGGAGACAGGTTCCTGTGAGTGTCAGTGTTTCTGGCACGTGGCCCTGTAGACAAGGAAGTGAACTCTAAGATGTGGTTAATTTCTTCTACGAGCCATAGATGACTGTTGTCCCTCATGCCATGGGAATTGAAATGCAGAGTCCTTTGTCACTTTCTGTCTCATCTATCATTTTTAATAAATGGAAGCAGGTTTCTTTTTATAATTTAAAAGATAAAACTTAGACCCCACATTTCTGTCTTATTGAACCACAGCTTTTAATCTAAAAGTGAAATCGTTTCTTTACAGTTGAAAACAGCATCCAGCTTCCTTATTTAAGATACAAAAAGTTTTAAACATTATTTAGCTCTTGTTCGCTTATTTAGCCTCCCCACCCATTTACTTCATTTTAGCCATTTGTAAAACAATTAAACGGAAATCAAAGTTTGGCTCTAAATGCGATTGTGGACATAGAAATAGTTCCTGCTAAAAGTCTTAGCACCAAAGGATGGCCTCAGACACTTGAAAAAGATGAGTTAATAGTGAGAGATGAAAAGGAACTATCTTGTATAAAAGAGGGAAGAAACAGCTTGGAGATATTCTGAAAGAATGGAAGCAATGATACTGAGTTTTGACAAAATAATTATTTTTATTTCTCACCTTAATGCTTACTGAATAGTGTTAGCTACCAAAAGGATGAATGGCTAAAGAATGGGGACAGAGTGTTATTGGGCTAATTTGCTTATATCCTGATATTTTACATTTGGTGAAATGGTGCTTTCTCTCTTCCTGCCTTCAGGCCATCTTATTTTGTTTACTTAAGTTGACCTTCTTAGTTTCTTGGGGTATCTTTGTGGTAGTAGAATGGAAGTTCTATATTCAGACCAGTTGTATATGTGTTTCTTGGGTTCAGAACCACTTTCTATTCCTGGTACACTGAATCCTTCAAGGATTTAGGTAGGAATGGGTTATATACATCTCATTGATGAGTTGAGTTCTCATTTTTTCCATTTGGTTTATTATGACTCTGAGTTGCTCTAGAGGGTCTGGGCTAGACCTCTTGAGCTCTTTTGACATAATCTGTCATGTATCTACAGAGATGTGTGTTCAGTCTGCCTCCTTTTCTTGTCACTATTTTGTCATCTGTTTACCTTCATAGCATATTTATTCATTCAACTGACAGGCATTGGCAGGCCTGTGCATAGGCCTGTAGGTACGGTTAGTATCCTAGGTGCTGCCCTATCTTATGTGAGAGAAGTATGTCACTTCTTATTGCCTACTGAGAGGTTCAAGATACATATACATGAAAGTAACATCATCAGGCAGCATTGATTATGTGCTAAATGTGTGGTATAAGCAATAATTGCTCTAGGAGGCAGTGACTAACAGGTGTCTAACAAATTTATTTTTTATGCTAATAAATGATTGAGAGCATCACTATGAAATGCAGTCGAGAGGAAATTGGGGCTTGAGCCAAACCTTGGAGAATAGGTATGGTTTTTATGGTCAGAGGGACTGTAGTTGAGAATGACAGAATAATCCAAAGAGAGTGTGACTCGTCTGGTCCAAGTGGAAAGTTACGATAAATAAGTTGAAGTAGGATATAAAATGCCTTGAATGTTAGCTGAATAATTCTGTTTAGAGGAAGGTTACCTATGGCTAACCTCGGGAGCCTTCCACTCAAGTTTGAGATTACATACTTGGGAAAGTAAAGAGCTGTATGGTTTGACAAGCAACTTGATTTTTGTGAGCCCTGTCTCCTGTTGGCAAGATTCTTGAAATGGCAAGTCACATAGAAGCCAAAGACTATAAATGTATTAAAAACACTGTTTATTGACTTTTGTGTTAGATAACTTGGAAATTTAGGATTACAAATGACTATGAATTGGCATTTGTCTTGCCTTTGCTTGAGTGCATTCTGCCTTAGCTCTTTAAAAATGGACTTTTGGTAACAGAGGAACACTTTGAATAAACCAGCTCAGCTAATCTAGGAGGTTTGGATTGCACAGAAAAACATGTGCTGAGAAATAATGTAGCTTCTCTCTAGAACAGTTATGTCCAAAAGAACTTTCTGCAGTGAAGGAAGTATTTTGCGTATGTACTGTCCAATTCGGTAGTCATTGGCCATTCATGGCTCCTGAACACTTGAAATGTAATTATTATGACTGAGAAACTGAATTTTTAATTAATTTTTAAAATTTTAATTAACTTAAGTTTAGGTAGTCACATGTGGCTATTGGCTGCTATCTTGGGCAGTGTAGCTTTAGAATGTTTGTCAACATTAGTACCTAACTCACAATGTTGTGGTGAGGATTAAAATGAAATTTGAAGGATTCAAAACACCTAGTAAGTGGGCCTGGCACATAGTATATGCCCAATAAGTAGTCCTTTGTTTATCAAGTTGAAACTTAGAAATGGTAAAAAATGAGATGTACATAAGGGGTAAGTGTATAAAAGCTGGTGGAGTGCTGTAAAGAGCTGCCAGTAATTATTGGCACTTGCCCCAAATAGTGTCTTTCTGACCATGATAATTTCATGTTAACTTTGTCCTCAGGGAGTTTAGTGATCACCAGGGTAGTATCTTTTCCATTTGTTTAACTAGAAGAATCTTGTTGTCTGCAAGCTTCTCAGGAAAGTTATGATCTGTACTTATTCTCTGGCAAGTAACATGGGGAAGCAAAGTCTTTAACACATATTTATTTTTTTCATAGCTTGAAGGATGCTAATGATGTACCAATCCAGTGTGAAATCTCTCCTCTTATCTCCTATGCTGGAGAAGTAAGTTTGTTTTTTCCTATTACTTTATAAAGTATTGTATATTTAAAAATACTTTAAAAGGTGGATTTTACATGTTCTTACCACAAAATGATAAGTATTTGAGGTAATGAGGATATGTTAATTAGCCTGATTTGATTATCCCACAATATATACATGGATTGAAACATCACATTGTACCCCATAAATATATATAATTGTTGTCAATTAAAAATGAAATAAAACTTTAAAAAAGTAGGATTCTGGAGTTGCTTTATGCTTAATAGAGCTGCTCTTAGAGAAGATGCAGCATTTCAGATGGTCCTGCCCTGCTGACCTCTTCATAGAAAAGTTGAGAAGCTGCATTTGTTCTCATTTTTCTCTTTGAGAAGTCATGTTACAGCTTTGCATCTAGCTCATAAGTGGGCTAGTTGCCTTTAACAGAAATCTATAATGTTTAGTCCATTTCACCTATCCATGAAAATGCAATAGGCTTTTAAAAATACATATATAATAAGCCTTATATTTTAGATAAATTATCTAGCTTCTTAAAAAACAATGTAATTTTTATTTCAGAAGGCCTATTTTGTTGATGTACTTAATACTCTCACTTTTAAAACCTAAAAATTTAGGGGTCCCTACTATGTAATTATGTACTATTTCTTTCCAGATATCCATGTCAGTATTGCTCAATTGTGGCATCAGAGATATCCATCTTGCTTAGAAAGTTCACTCTATTGAGAGCTGATTATAGGAAGAAGCAATATCATCTTATTAACTTTAGACATGATAGCCAGAATAATTTTGTTTTTTTATTGTTTGTTTTATGCTTCCATAAATCAGTTATTAGATCTAGTTTAAAAAGTATAGTAAATAGATTTTTGGCTTTTAAATTCTGCATCTCAACCCAACTTTGGTATTCATACTTTGTTTTTTTGTTTTGTTTTATTTTGTTTTTGCTTGGTAGCCACTATGCACAATTCATTCATAGCACAAACATATGAATGCCTACTATGTTTTAGGCATTACACTAAATTTTGAGGATACACAGACTAATTAGCAAAAAGAATACTTAGAGTTTATGTAAAACTAGTAGACTGGGCTTTGAGAGCTGATAAAGAATCCTAGGTTAGGAGGAAAAGGAAGACTTCCCAGAGCACGTGATACCCAAGCCAAGACCTGGAGATGAACAGGACTGGCCAGGTAAGGAGTGGAAGAGTGGTCCAGGCAGAGAAAAGAGCATGTGTGAAGAGGCAAAAACACTGTTCTGGTTGCCTCACATACAGGTCCTTAGAGATTATCAATCCAGACCAAATCAGTATTCATATTAAGTCCACCATTACATGACTAGTGCTCACCAATTTTCTAATTGTGTTTCATTTCAATCTTTTTTTAGGGACTAGAAAGTTATGTGGCTGATAAAGAATTTCATGCACCTTTAATCATTGATGAGAATGGAGTCCATGAGCTGGTGAAAAATGGTATATGAACCAGATACTAAGTTCTACCACAATAGGAATAGCTTTTATTTTTGATAGACTAACTGTGAACCTACAGGACCTCTCCTGGAAGACTGAAGTTTGAATATTCACAGAGTGTCCTTTTGCTTGTTGAACTCTTATAACTATTACAAACTTCCCAAGATCCAGATGACTGAATTCAGATAGCATTTTTATGATTCTCAACTCATTGAAGGTCTTATTTATATTTTTCAATTGTATAATTGTTTTTTCCAAACCAAGGAAAACATTGGCCATCCAGGAACTTTCCTCCAGCTTAACTATAGTGAGGATATTCAATGTCACTTTACTTGGAGCTGGAAGCATTTGTTTTTGAAGTTGTACATAGTAATAATATGTCATTGTACATGTCAAAAGGTTTCTATGGTATTAAAAGTTTGTTTTATTTTATCAAACATTAAACTTTTTAAAGAAAATAATTGGACAGTAAAATAAACTCATCTTCTTGTCTCTGGAGTATCATTTGTACCTTGAGGAAATTATTCCCTTGGGAAAATATGAAACTTGGGAGGAACTATGAGATAAAGCATAGAAACAACTTGATGCTTCTGTGAGGTTGCAGAGTCATCGAACTTTTTTCAATGAATATCTGACTTTGGACTTTATTTTTTTATACTAGTGGCTCTTAACCAGAGATAATTTTGTCCCCTAAGGGGAGTTTGGCAATGTCTGGTAGGGTGGGATGGCACTACTGGCATCTAGTGTAGTACACAGGATAGTTTCCTTCAACAAAGAATTATCTGGCCTAAAATGTCAGTAGCGTTAAGATTGAGAAAACCCTGTTTCAGATCACTCATTTACTGCCTCTTGCCCAAATATTTGGTGGCACTTGGGAATTCAAAAGAATATAGTTAATCTCTACTATTCCAGTTTTTTTCTTTTTTCCTTTTCAGCTAGAGGATTAAAAAAAGAGATATAGGAGTTTCTTTAAATATGGGCCATAGATCAGTGGTCATTAGTAAGGCTTCTCCGTGTTCAAAATGCCGCCTGCAGTTCAAAATGCAGTTTGAGCTTTATAAATGCCTTTATAAATGCATTTTGCATAAAACTAAAGTATTGACCTAAAGCATAAAAATTAACTTCTGATATATGAAAGATTTTTAAAATTATATATAGAGAAGAGATGAATAAATTTTGTTTTCCATTAACAAGTTGTCACAAAATAGGGTGTCATGGGTGGGTCTTTTTGAAAAAAAGGGATCACTCCTTTTTTTGAAGAACATGTGATATTGATATCCATCTATCTATCTAATTTTTTTGTTTGTTTTAAGACCTAAATAGTTCGTCTACATGTTTTCTGTTTTATTTTGTTTCAGTAATAGCCCAATTCTGCTATTGTTATCCATTCCAGTTTTCAAAAATGTATCTGAAGTTTGAGTTCTCATTGAGATGAGCTCCAAACGAATGGTGAGGACAGAACTGCAGGATTTTTAGCTTCTGAATGGTGCCAGTGGTGTGATTTGCTAATGGTGTGACTCTTTCCTTTTTTGTCCTGAAACTTCCTCTGCTATTTCCTCTCTCCTTATCTGTAAGATCATACCAGTGATGTTAGGGAAAGGGAGGGATAGAAGCATGGAATTGTGGGTGAGGGGGAGGATTTGTGGGTGAGGAACACTGGCTGGGGAACATTGAGTTGTTAAGATCAAGGAGTCTGAGAGCCTCTGAGCCATGAAGTTGCAAAATGATAGCAGATGTAGCTTTATGAGTCCATATTAAATAATTGTTATAATTCAGAAAATACAGAATTGGATAAAATATGATTTAGAGTCATTTGGCATTAGTGTGGTAGAATTTATGTGAGTGTTAATAGTCACTTTGAGTCTGGTCAAATCACACCTGCTGTGATTTAATAACTTGACTGGTAATCACAAATGAACATGTAAGTTCAATGGATATGTTATTTGAATATTTAATTTGTGTTCCTCAATTTCCCTCTTGCCTTTTGAATGTGATCCCATTTTGTGTTTCAAAAGTAATTATTAGTGACATCTGTTAGAAGATTAAAAGATTCCATTTTCAATATCTAGCCTGTCGCCAGAAATTTTGGCTTTTATTGGTAATTTTGATTCTATTTCTAGCCCTGGTTTGCTGTTGCCAGCATTTCCCTCTTGATGTTCCATCATGGTATAGTCAGATCTCAGTTATCCAGGTAAAAAGAGGCAAGGAAAATTAATGCATAATCTAGAAAGGTGACTGAAACACAAATCATTTAATTGGCTTGGAAATCTATTTTTATAGTGGCCAAGACTGATGTTTTTATAATTCATGACCCTCTTTAGAGGCCTGATTTAGAAAAAAGCATGTCGGGAAGTCATGAATGAATGAGTCAGCCATTAAGGACAGTGCTTATCACATGTCCAGCACTAGAGATAGGATATAAAAAGCATAACAGAGGCTTCTAGCTTGCGTTCGTGAAAGAGATAAAATTAGCCCATATAACACAATGAAAAGATAATTTGAAATAAAATGTAAGGAATTAAGTTCCATAAGAGCTAAGCAACATGATCATTATAAACTAGAGTTTAGTGTGGCAGAACTCAGGAAGAACCCATTGTTTTAGCATTCTCCAGAAAAACAGGACTAATAGGAAAAATATAGATATGTAGAAAGATTTATTCTGAGGGATTGGCTCATGTGATTACGGAAGCTGAGAAGTCTCACATTCTACCATCTTCAGGCTGGAGGTCCAGGAAAGCTGGTGGTGTCGCTCCAGTCCAAACCCAAAGGCCTGAGAACCAGGGAGCCAATGGTGTAAGTTCCAGTCAAAGTCCAAAGGCCAGAGAACCGGGAGTGCAGATGTCTAAGCACAGGAGACGATGGATGTCCCAGCTCAAGCAGAGCAAATTCACCCTTCCTCTGCCTTTTTGTTTATTCAGACCCTCACTGAATTCGATGGTGCCTACCTATATTGATGAGGGCAAATGTTGCTATCTCCCATAAGCACCCTCAGGACATACCCAGAAGTCATATTTTACCAGCTTTCTGGACATCTCTTAGACCGGTCAAGTTGACACATAAAAATTAACCATCACACCATCATTTTGAGAGCAGAGATATTCCATTCTCAAATCGGGGTGAGAGGTGTATGTACTAATAAGAAAATGCACCTTAATTCTAACATGTATTATGAAAATTAGTGAAGTCTTTAGTAATCAGAATCATGCTTTCTCACAGTAAGCATTCAAATATTTTAACTTGGACTTAATTGCCTTAAATACAGATGTGTATTGTGATTCAGAAATGGATCATTAAAGGAAAATTGATAATTATTCTAGGGAGAAGAGGGATCACTTAACTGCATCAAGTTGCCATATAATGCCCAAGATACGGGGTTAACTAAAAAATCTGTAAAAGTGATTTTCTAAATGTGGTCCCCTGGCCAGGTTCATCAGCATCACCTGGAAACTTGTTAGAAATGATAATTCTCAGAATTACCACATTGCACATTTGGAGATGGGGCCCAGAAATTTGTGTCTTAACAAACCTTCCAGGTCATTTTGCCAGACATTAAGGTTTGAGAACCATCACTGTAAGAGAATTTGGGGAGGCTGATAGAAAGTTCAGGGAACAGTACCAAAAAGGGACCAAAACTGGGGAGAAAGAATGAGAGAGGTCAGTATTCCCGGAGCAAGGATAGGTTACACCAGAAACCAGATACATCTTATGTGAACTATGTTCTTTCAAACACCAAGAGGCGGTACTGATGGTGGTAAAATAATTAAAGATGACACTTGCAAGATCTGACCAGGAGAATTATAATTATTAGAACAATGGTTTCCAAACTCTTAGGATCCTCTGAATTACTTGAAGAGATTTTTTTTTTTTTTAAATACAAATTTTTGACTCCAATTCTAGAAATACGGATTCTCGGTCTGGTGGAAGGTCTGAATATCTAATTTATTAAAAAAATTAGATTATTCAAAAATGTAGCTAGGAGGGAGAGTCACTGACTTGGAGGCATAGACTTAGTTTAGAATTCAACAGCCAAGGATGAGAAGGAAGAGAATGTGGATGTATTCTCAAGTGAAATCTCCACTTGAGATTTCACTTGAGAAGAACAGTACAAGAAAAAGATGGAACAGATGGGGCCGGGAAACAAGCATTCTGGGGATGATGACACCCTCAGACCGCTAGAAAGAACCAGCCATAAATAGTAGACTTTAAATCTGATCCCTCTCTAATGCATACCATTTTCTGAATTGGGGTTAGGGAGGTAGCAGAAAAGAGAAAGGAAAACTAATGAATAATTTGCTTTAAAAATATGACAGATACTTGTTTCAAGTTGAATGAGAAGAAGTAAATGTGTTCAGGTAATGACATGAATGGATTTTTTGGTCTTCTCTATAAATTTTTGGATGATGCATTCTTAATTTCATAATAAAAGCCTTATCTTTTATAAAGACTCAAAAGAAAAATTAACCAATGATGTTCACATTACCCACCTAGATGTAAAATTGTCTGTAATGCAGTTGAACGGGGATTTACATTCCCCTTCAAGGAAAGGAATATTAACTGCACCATTGCAATTGCAGTACAAGACAACGTGGTCTTTACTACACTATCAGCTCTGACACTGAGCATTTAATAGGGCTTTTCTGTTTGTGAAATATGACCATGCCTTTTCACTCAGAGACATATATGAAGGAAATATTATGTACAAATTTAAGGTAATGCACTTTGAGATAAAGCCTTTCTGAAAGAGCTTTAATGTGAGCCCTCTGATATAATGTATACATTGTTTTATATTATGTCTTCTTAAAGCCAGGAGACCTAAAAAGAGTGCCAAAAAGCTCAGTGAGTCAGTGATGACACTGAATATGCTTATATACATGTAGTGTCTTCAAAGTGCTGAACAAAGTTAGAAGGATACTGCAAGAACAAAAAGTCTATCCTTATAGCCTCATGACTCATCCTTTCCACATCAGTTACTCAGCTTCTGTTTCAGTGATTTCACTTCCAAGAAATGTTCTTTCTCAGATTTTATTCTGTTAGGCACAGTTTTGTTACAAAATGATATGTACAACTCACCCTGTATATATTTTATTCAGTAAAATATATAACATAGATTATATGGATAAGATTGAAATGAGATAATAGATTTCCTTTTAATCTTTTAGTTTAGTTTAGTTTATTATGTTTTTTGAGCCAGAGTCTCACTGTCACCCAGGATGGAGTGCAGAGGTGCAATTATGGCTCACCACAACCTTGAACTTCTGGACTCAAGTGAAAACGCCTTTTATTTTATATACTTGTAAAAGGTCTGAAATTTGACAAGAGAGATTAACTGTCATGCATATACAAAGGGTGCCAAAAAAGCATACACATTTTAAGAAAGGAAAAAACTATTAAAATTTTAATGTTCAATATGTACCTATAAGATGAATACAAGTCATGTTTGACTTTTGCAATTGCAAGAGGTGCTCAAAATGTTTACTGTCAGCATCCAGACACTTCTGATTACAGCAAACTAAAAGTAATACATAGATAACATCTCTTAAAATGTGTATATATATTTTTTGGCACCCTGGTATAAAAGTATTAAATAACAGTGATAACTATGGCCAACATCTTATTATGACACTTAACCAGGTAACAGACACAGTATTAGGCACTTGACATATATCGTCTCATTTAATCCATATTACTTTCCTTTGAAGTGGGCACTTTTATTCAGTGCACAAGAAAACTGAGGTGTAGAGGTTAATTGTTAAGAGTATATACCAGGCCAGGTGCAGTGGCTCACACCTATAATCCCAGCACTTTGGGAGGCTGAGGTGACAGGACTGCCTGAGCCCATGGGTTTGAGACTAGCCTGGGCAAATTGGCAAGACCTCATCTCTACAATAAATCAAAAAATTAGCCGGGCATAATGGCGCGTGCCTGTAGTTCTAGCTACTTGGAAGGCTGAGGCGGAAGGATCAACTGAGCCCAGCAGGTCGAGGCTGTGGTGGTGGTGAGGTGCCACTGCACTCCAGCCTGGGCAACAAAGTGAGACTCCAACTCAAAAAAAAAAAAAGAGTATATACCTTGTAAGCCGGGCTCGGTGGCTCAGCCTATAATCCCAGTGCTTTGAGAGGCTGAGGCGAGTGGATTGCCTGAGCCCGCGGGTTCGAGACCCGCCTGGGCAACTTGGCGAGACCTCATCTCTACAATAAATCAAAAATTAGCTGGGCATGGTAGCGTATGCCTGTAATTCCGGCTATTTGGAAGGCTGATTGGAAGGCTGAGGCGGAAGGATCACCGAAGCCCAGCAGGTCGAGGCTGTGGTGCCGGGAGCATGCCACTGCCCTCCAGCCTGGGCAATGGAGTGAGACTCCAACTCAAAACAAAAAGAAGAAAAAAAGAGTATATACCTTGTAGAAAGCAAAGCTGGGAATTGAACCCTGAGTTTGAATCCAGAGACCCACACTTTTTGTTTGATTTTTTAAAAAATTCAAACATATCCAATAGTAGAACAGAATAACCAGCCTCTGTTACATAGTTTCTAACCATTAACATTGGCTAATTTATACCCTACTACCCCTTACATCCCCTTCTACCATTGAATCACTTTAAAATCATTTCTGCATATTGGATGTAATTCCTCTGTACATCTGCGAGATAAAATAATATCTTTAAAAACAAAATAATTAATTTCTTAATATAAGCTAATATTCAGGCAGTGTTTAAACTTCCCAAATATCTCATAAACATCGTTTTCAATATTGGTTTATTTGAATCAGATTCTAAAGTCTGTTCATTGCCTTTGACTAATATGTCTCTTAAATTTTTTTTTAACCTGTGCAGGTCTTCCTCCCTCTTTTTAAAAATATTTATTTGTTGTGGCCAGGTGCAGTGGCTCATGCCTATAATCCCAGCACTTTGGAAGGCCTAGGCAAGAGGATTGCCTGAGCTCAAGAGTTCAAGACCAGCCTGGGCAACATGGCGAGACCTCATCTCTACAATAAATCAAAAAATTAGCTGGGCATGGTGGTGTGCTTATAGTCCCAGATACTTGGAACACTGAGGTGGAAGGATTGCCTGAGCCTAGCAGGTTGAGGCTGTGGTAGCCATGGTTGTGTCACTGCACTCCAGCCTGGTCAACAGAGTGAGACTCCAACTCAAATATTTCTTTGTGCAAAAAACTAATTATTTTTTCAATATAATATTGGAGATTTTGTATCTAATTTCCACAGTGTCCTTTAACATGCTTTTCTATCCTCCATACTTCCTGAAAACTGTAGTTATATCTGAGTTATGATATACATCTGAGTTATATAGTTATATCTGAGTTATGGTCAAATTCAGGGGCAACTTTTTAAAACTAAAAATACTTCACATGTCGGGCTCGGTGGCTCAGCCTGTAATCCCGCGCCTTGGGAGGCTGAGGTGAGTGGATTGCCTGAGCCCGCAGGTTCGAGACCCGCCCGGGCAGGCGAAACCTCATCTCTACAATAAATCAAAAAAAAAAAAAAATTAACCGGGCGTGGTAGCGCACTCCTGTGGTTCCGGCTACTCAGAAGGCTGAGGTGGAAGGATCGCCGGAGACCAGCAGGTCGAGGCTGAGGTGGCCGGGAGCGGTTACTGCACTCCAGTCTGGGCGACGTAGTGAGACGCCAACTCAAAAAAAAAAAAAAAAAAAAAAAACTTCACGGATGGTGCTGTACACCTCCTATTAAATCTCATTAGAAGCACAGAAGTTCAGCTCTTGTCTAGCCTAACAAATCCTAAAAACATGACCTGCTTACAAAGCAAGACCTGTTTACAAAGATCAAATTGTTTCCTAGTAAATTAATGGTATATATCTTATTTTTTGATTGCAGTATAACATCACACATGTATTTACTTTTTGCATGGTTCTGAGGATTAGGGATCAAGGAGTGGCTTAGCTGGATGGTTCTATTTCAGGTTCTCTAATGACACTGCAGTCAAGCCATCAGTCAAGGTGGCAGTCAGCTGAAGACTAGACTGGGGATGGAGAATCTGCTGCTAAGTTCAGACATGTGACTGCTGGCAAATGGCCGACCTTTGGCCATGTGGGCCTCTCCACAGGGCTGTTCATGGCACAAAACTGGCTTTTCTCAGCCCAAGTGACCCAAGCAAGAGCGAGAGCAACAAGATGGACACCATGGTGTCTTTTATAACTGATCTCAAAGGTGACTTCTACAATAATGCATTAGTCGGCTGTTGTACAAAGGGTCTACTCAAAGGTACAAGTAGCAGGAGGCAGTGATCACTGGGACCCATCTCAGAGTCTGGCTACCACAAACATAGGTGCAAAATTCTTAACAAAATTGTAGCCAATGAAGTCCAACAATATATTAAGAGGATGATATAGCCAAGTGGTGTAGAGCCTCGGAATGCATAGTTGGCTTAACATTTGAAAATTGGTAAGCAGAATTTAACATTAACAGACTAAGATAAATTATAGATGTAGAAAATGCATTTCACAAAATCCAACATCCTTTCCTGATAAAAACAAAAAGTCGTTTATATGAAACCTACATCTTACTATCACACTTAGTGGTGAAAGACTGTCTGTTTCCCTCCTAAAATCAGAAACAAGGCAGCATATTCATTTTTGCTACTTATATTTAAGGTTGTATAGAAGTTCTACCTGATGCAATACAGCAAAGAAAACATATAAAAGGCATTCAAGTTGGAAAGGAAGAAATAAACCTGTCTATCTGAAGATGACATGAATATCTACCTAGAAAATTCTATAGGTTTACATAAAAATTATTAGATCTAATAAGTTTAGCAAGGTTATGGTATACAAGATCACCATACAAAAATCACTTGTATTTCTGTGTTTTAGCAACAAAGAACCAGACACAGAAATCTTAAAAATCACTATCAGGCCGGGATCGGTGACTCAGCCTGTAATCCCAGCACTTCGGGAGGCCAAGGTGAGTGGATTGCCTGAGCCTGTGAGTTTGAGACCAGTCCAGGAAACAGGGCGAGACCTCATCTCTACACGAAATAAAAAATTAGCCAGGTATCACACTTGTGGTTCCAGCTACTTGGAAGGTTGAGGTGGAAGGATCACCAGAGCCCAGCAGGTCGACACTCGGGTGGCCATGAGTGTGCCACTGTACTCCAGCGTGGGTGATGAAGTGAGACTCCAACTCACACACACACACACAAAATCAATATCATTTATAATAATGTTAAATGTGAAATACTTATGGATAAATCCATTATGTGAAAGTCCTGTACACTAAAACCCACAAAATGTTGCTAAATGAAATTGCAGAAGCAAACCAGAAGATTCAGTGTTCTTAAGATGTCAGTTCTCCCCAAACTGCTCTATATATTCAACTTAATCCCAATCAATAGACTAGCATACTTTTTTGTAGACATTAACAAGAAGATTTTTAAAATGTGTATGGAAATGTAAAGTCACAATTACTTTGAAAAAGAACAAAGTTGGAGAACATATAATACCTGACTTCAGTAATCGAGACTATAGTGATCAAGGCAGTATAATAATGATAACAAAATAACAAATATGTCAGTGGGAAAGAAAAGAGAATCTAGAAATAACCCCACACGTATATTGCCAATTGATTTTCAACACAGTTGCAGAGACATTTCAATGGAGAAAAAATTAGTCTTTTCAAAAAAATGGTGCTGGAA
This sequence comes from Tarsius wallacei, assembly GCA_963574415.1. Taxonomy (NCBI): domain Eukaryota; kingdom Metazoa; phylum Chordata; class Mammalia; order Primates; family Tarsiidae; genus Tarsius; species Tarsius wallacei. The sequence continues at coordinate 44,094 of CAUYQG010022973.1, forward strand.
CAATTAGATATCCACATGCAGAAAGGTAAACTTTATACATACCTGGCACCACATATAGAAATTAACTTGAAGTAAATAAGAAATCTAAATGTAAAACCTAAAACTATAAAAGTTCTAGAAGAATCTAGAAAACAAAAGTATCTCTGTGGCCTGTGGTTAGGCCAAGATTTCTTAGCTATTCCACCAACAGCACAATTTATATAAGGAAAAAAAAGATAAATAGAACTTTATCAAGATTCAGAACTTCTGTTCTTTGGCAGACACTGCTAAGAGAATCAGAAGACAAGCCACAGACTTGTAGGAAGTATTTGCTAATCACATATCTGACAAAGGACTTATATAAAAAGTTCACAAAACTCAATAATAGGAAAGCAACCTAATTTTAAAAATTGACAAAATAGTTGAATAGGTACTTTAATAAAGAAGACAAACTGTTAGCAAATGAGCACACAAAAAATGCTAAACATCACTGGAGAAATGGAAATTGAAACCATAATGACGAGGTACAATGACCCATCTGCTAAAATGCGTTGGTTTAAAAGGACTGCCCACACATGATGTTGGCAAGCATATGGAGCTCTCATAGATTGTTGCTGCCAATATAAAATGGCACAGCCATGTTAGGAAGCAGTTGGGCAGTTTCTTAAAGTTAAACATAAATGTAACATATCTGCCTAGCAATAATGTTGGCAGAAAGAAGCCAGACACAAAGGGGTACACACTGTAATAGTCCAAGTATACGATGATCAAGTATTGGTAAAACCAATCTATGGTAGAAAAGGTCAGAATAGCAAAGTCCCACAGATGTAGTATCTATTGAGTGAGGAGCCCACAGGAGCCTGCTGAATACTGGAAATATCTATGTTTTGACCAGCGGTGACAGAGGCACATTTGTAAAAATTCATCACATTGAACACTTAAGGTTTATTTGCTTTACTCTCTGACATCATACCTCAATTAAAAAGAAAACAAAGACATCTTACTCCCCTGTGCATTTTGAAGTTTTAAAATAATTCATTGGTCAAAAAAGAGAGTTTAAGTAACTTGTTCAAGATTTCATAACTAGCAGATGGCAGAGTAGAGATTAAAATCCAGGTCTGTCTGGCTCTGAAATCCCTGATTTTAATCAGTATGTTGTGCTGCTTCCTGCCACAGCTTCTCCTGACCCCAAGTACATTCTGAAAAATACTATATGTACCTACTGTAGCTTTGAAAGAGTAAAGGAATAAAGTTGTTGTGCTTTATAATTTGTAAGCTATCAGAGTCAAAGAGGCAGGGGAAAAACGACGAGAGAGTAACTGTTTTCAGTGAATGCTACAATTAGCAGTTTGAGGGAAAGGCACATAGCTGTTAAGAGATGGGCTCAGCCTGTGTGCTCAGAAGAGGAAGTGTCATAAGCGCAAAGAGAGAGTGGGCCAGATGGTGACTAGGAACAGATGGCTGTCACAAAGGCCACGCTCAAGCTAGTGTGAAATTAGAAGAATCATGACAAACTTATGCAACACCAGCCCGAAGCCCATTATTGTTCTTGGACTTAGGCTACATTTCCTCTTTACTTATAGGAAAGTGTGTGTGTGTGTGTGTGTGTGTGTGTGTGTGTGTTTGTGAGTGCATGTGCTTTGTGTATGTGTGCAAAGAACAGTTCTGCGAATAACTAATCAACATTTGAGAGTAGAATTAGGCTATAATTAGTTAAGTGTAATTGTTTCAGAGGAAAAGTTTTTCTCATACTCTTCCCCTTTGTTATATTCTCAGAACACACCGAAGGGCAATACATTTGGCAGCCTGAATTTGGCACTGGTCAGTCTCAGCAGAGAAAAGGGCCTGAGGACACTGAATTCTATATGAGCTCATTTATTGAGTTGTTGGGAAATGGAATGGGAATCTTGATAACTTCTAGAAGGTAAGAAGCAAAAACCCACAGCCTACAATGTATATCTTGAGTTGCAGGTGGAAGTTGAAAACTCTACCTCTGCAGGAACAAAGTTGTAAGACTAACTGCGTTGCCGATTGGTCTATTCTTAATCAGAGTGACAAGGATATCCCAATGAGGATCAATTTAAAGGTCCATAGTATTCTTCCGATTAACATTTACTAGTAAAGAGCTATTTTTGCCTCACCCTTCTATCCCTTTATCCAAGTTTTTTTGGGCTTGCAACAATGAAATTCGGGGGTCTTGTTTCTGGATCTGTCTGGAGTGTGGCAGCAGTCCTTGGCCCCGCTGCCTGTCCAACTCTAATCTACCCTGTTGTCAGGGGGGCTGGCGTGAGCAAAATGTGAGGGTAATGATGAGGTAGTATCTGAAGACCCGGAGCAGAATGTATTTGCTTAAGCAGGTTTTGTGGCTTGAATTCTCACTATTTTCTGAGTACACTGTAGGCTAGTTCCTGTGAGTCAGCTGTCTTTCCGGAGGCCTTGTGGCCATGGTTCCTGGAGGTTTTGGTAACCCTTCTGGCAGTTATTTCTGTGCAGTAGAGGGCAGTATTTTCAAATGCTTAGGTATTAACTCTGCAGCCTTAGGGAACCTGGCTCTAGAATGTGGGGATAGGACTGTTCAGCCCTGAACTTCAGCATGAATGCTCCAGGAACCCACTTCTGACCACAACCAACATTTCATCTCATCTTAAAACCAGGCCCAGGTTACATGGGGTTGAGTAAAAACCCACCTGCTTGACCATCTGAGAGATCATCCATGCCAACACCTTTTGTTCCATCCCAGCAGATTGGAGATGTCTGGGCTCATCAAGAAAAACTAGAAATGCAGAGAAATAGAAAGTATATTTAAAGTCACCTTTTCTCGAATGCAGCTGCTATTAGTGCTTTGTGTAATTTTCTTAGGTTTTTTTTCCTACCTACTTTAAAGAATATTTAAATAATTAACACTATAGCATCAACACTTCCTCATATTATTATTTAATGTTCATAAACCTCATCTTATTTGCAGAATAACATTTTCTCAGGTGGACTTGTTGACTTAACCTTTTACTCAGTGTTGAACATTAATATTATTTCTTCCGGCTTTTTGCTGCTATAAATAATGCTGTGATGCATATTTTTTAATAAAAGGTTTTCTATATTTATGACTATTTCCCTGAGTATGAATTCCCAGAAGTAGAATTATTTGGTCAGAGGATATAAATATTCTTAAGGCTCTAATTATATATTTTCATATTGCTTTACTAGAGAATTTTACTAATTTATACTTTTGCCAGTTGTATTAGTTTTTATTACTACCATAACAGATTACCACAGACTTAGTGGTTTAAACTACACAAATTTATTATCTTATATTTCTGCAGGTCAGAAGTCTGGGACAGGTCTCTCCAGGCTAAGACCAGGTTGTTGGCAGGGCTGAGTTTCCTTCTGTAGACTCTAGGGAAGAATCCATTTTGTTACTTATTCAGGTGGCAGAATTGAGTTGCATGGGGCTGTAGGACTGCAGTCCCCGTTTCCTTGCTGGCTGTCAGCTGGGGCCACTCTTAGCTCCCAGATGCCTGTCTCTGGTCCTTGCAGATGGCCCTTGTTTCTTAGAACCAGCAGTGGGTTGCTAAATCCTCCTCATGCTGCCATCTTTAGACTCATTCTGCTGACTTCGGTTGTCACCTCTCTGACCCAGTCAGAAAGGTTCTACATTTTTAACAATGTGATCAAATTGAACCCACCCAGATAACCAAGGATAATCCTCCTATCTCAAGGTTCTTAGCCTTAATCACATCTGTAAAGTTTCTGTTGTCATGTAAGGAATACATCTGCAGGTATCAGGGATTAGAACATGGATATCTTTAGTGGTCACTATCTGCCTGCCCTACCAGCAGTACAAAATTGTTTATTTTTATGATAATTTGATAGACAAAAAAGTATCTCATTATTTAAATCTGTATTATTATTTATGTGAAGATGAACATTTTTTCATACTTTAAATAGTTATTTGTATTTTTTGTAATATTTGTTTATGTCTTTCTGGTTGACAAAGAAACATATCTTTTATAACATTTCCCTACTGGTCCTATCCTATTGCTTGAAATTTAGTACATTTTTCTTCTTGAAATCACATTTGCTTCTTTCTTAATTTTCATTCTCAATTTGTTCCAAACATCCTCAAGCAATATTTTGCAAAGGAGGAATGGGAACTAAACTTCCTGCGTTCTTGCAAACTTTACTCTCAAATTTTGTTGTTGTTGTTGTTGGTTTGGGGTTTTTTTTCATCTATTTTATTTTGAATGTCTTAATTTTTTTAAGATGTGGGGTACAATTCAGGATTAGATATACAAGTGGTCATTGTACAGGTAAAGTTTCGGCCTCCCTTTGGTCCCCACTTCACCTGGTTTGAGATCAGGTACTCATAACGATGTTATATGCCCCATTCCCTCCCCTGGAAGTGTCCTGCTACTGCCAATCCCTTTCTAATAGTATTATGGTAAATGTTCAGGGTCCACTTATAAATGAGAACATGTGGTGCTCAGTTCTTTGTTTCTTATGATAGATCACTGAGTATTATAGACTCTAAATCCATCCAAGTTGCTGTGAATTCCGTTTGTCCTCTATGACTGCATAATATTCCATCATGTATATGTACCTCATTTTAAAAATCCAGTCCAACTGCAGTGGGCAGTGCGGTTGGTTGCATGTTTTTACTATTGTGAATAGTGCTGTAGTAAACATGCGTGTGCAGGTATCTTTTTGGTAGAATAATTTGAGTTCCTCCGGGTATATTCCCAGTAGGGGGATTGCTGGGTCATATGGAAGGTCAATGTCTAATTATTTTAGATATCGTCACACTTTTTCATAGAGGTTGAACTAGTTTGCATTTCCATCAGTAGTGTAGAAGTGTTCCCTTTTCTCCGCGTCCTCACCAGAATCTGTTTTTTGTTGTATTAATAATGGCCATTCTTACTGGGGTTAGGTGATATCTCAATGTGGTTTAGATTTGCATTTCTCTGATGATTAGTGAGGCTGAGCACTTTTTCATGTGTCTGTTGGCTGCCCGTGTGTCTTCTTTTGAGAGGTGTCTATTCATGTCTTTTGCCCACTTTGTAATAGAGCTGTTTGTTTTTTTTCCTTTTGGCGCATTTTAATTCCTTGTAGATCCTGGATGTTAGGTTTTTGTCAGATGTACAGTTGGCAAATATTTTTTCCCATTTTGTGGGCTGTCTCCCCACTCTCCTGATGGTTTCTTTTGCTTTGTAGAAGCTTTTCACTTTAATGAGATTCCACTTGTCTATCTTACCTCTATGACATGGACATCGGAATTTTGATCAGGAATTGGTTGCCTACTCCGATTCCCATAAGGGTATCTCCTGCATTTTCTAAAAAAGATTCTTATAGTTTGAGGTTTTACATTTGGGTCTTTGGTCTATTTAGGGTTGATTTTTGTGTATGATGATAGGTAGGGTAATCCTGGTTCAATCTTCTGCATGTGGTCAGCCAGTCTTCCCAGCACCATTTACTGAATGGGTTCTCCTCTCCTCAGTGGTTGTTGTTCAAGGCTTTGTCGAAGATGAGTTGGTTGAGAAATTGAGGCTTTGCTTCTGAAATCTCTATCCTGTTCCATTGGTCTATATGCCTGTTCTTGTACCAATACCGGGCTGTTTTGGTTATTGTAGCCTTATAGTAAAGTTTAAAGTCTGGGAACGTGATACCTCCTACTTTGTTTCTTTTGCTGTGGATTGTTTTGGATATTTGTGGTTGTTTATGTTTCCATATTAATTTTTGTATTGTTGTTTCAGGTCTGAGAAGAATGATGTTGGTAATATGAATATTGCGTTGAATCTGTAGATTACCTTTGGTAGGATGGACAACTTATCAATGTTGATTCTTCCTATCCATGAGCAAGGAATATTTTTCCATTTGCTTGTGTTTTCTTGGACTTATTTGAGCAGTGTTTTGTAGTTTTCATTGTAAAAGTCTTTCACTTCTCTGGTTAGGAAAATGCTGAGGTATTTCTCTTTTTCTGTGGCTATTGTGAACGGGATTGTGCTTTCTTATTTGTCTCTCTACCTGTTTTGTTTGTTGTTGGTGTATAAGAATGCAGCTGTCTTTTGCACATTTATTTTGTACTCTGATACTTTGCCAAAGTCCTTTATCAGTGCAAGGAGGTTTTTGACAGATTTGCTTGGATTTTCGAGGTATAGGATCATCTCATCAGCAAAGAGGGATAACTTAACTTCCTCTTTTCCTATTTGGATACTCCTGATTTCCTTCTTTTGTCTAATTGCTCTAGCCAGGACTTCCAACTATGTTGAACAAGAAGAGTGAGAGTGGGTAGCCTTATCTCCTTCTGGTTTTCAGGAGAAATGCTTCCAGTTCTCTGTTTAGCTATGTTGGTTGTGGGTTTATCATAGATAGTGCTTACTATTTTGAGGTATGGTCTTTCCATGCTTGGGTATTCAAGGATTTTTATGAAGAAAGGATGCTGGATTTTATCAAAAGCTTTTTCTTCATCTAATGATATAATCATGTGGTTCCTATTTTTATATCTGTCGATGTATTTAATTACATTTATGGTTTTGTAGATGTTGAACCAGCCCTGCATCTCGGGGATGAAGCCTACTTGATCATGGTGGATGATTTTTTGAGATGTGTTGTTGAATTCAATTTGCTAGAATCTTGTCAAGAATTTTTGCATCTATGTTCATCAGAGATAATGACCTGTAGTTCTTTTTTTGTTGGTTCTTTACCCAATTTGGGTATCAGTGTGATGTTAGCTTCATAACATGATTTGGGAAGAGTTCCATCTTTCTCAATTGCCTGGAATACTTTCAGTAGGATTGGTATCAACTCCTCCTTGTAGGTTTTATAGAATTCTGCTGGAAAGCTGTCTGGTCCAGAGATTTTTTTTTTTCTTTTGGTAGATAGTTTTCTTATGATGGAGTCATTTTCCTGGGTTGTTATTGGTCTATTTAGTGTCTCAATGTCTTCTTATTTCAACCTTGGGAGTGTGTGATATCAGAAAGTCCTCCATTTTATTTAAGTTATCAAGGTTTTTTCCATACATATGTGCATAGTAACATCTGATAATCTTTTGTATTTCTTCGGGGTCAGTTGTGATTTGATCTTTTGCATTTCTCATTTTGTTTATTTGGATTTTTTCTCTTTTTAATTGGTCAATCTTGTTTATCTTCTCAAAGAATCAGTCCTTTGTTTTGTTGATTTTTTCTATGATATTTTTTTCTTCTATGTCCTGTATTTGGGCTTTTACTTTAGTAGTCTTGATTCTTCTGCTAAAGTTGAGGTTTTGGTGGTTTTGCCTTTCCAGATCCCTTAGGAGATTTGTTAGGCTGTAAAACTTGTGATCTTTCCATTTTCTTGACATATGTTCATAGAGATATAAATTCCCCACTTAGAACTGTTTTCATGGCATCCCAGAGGTTTTGGTGAGATGTTTCATTATTTACATTTGTTACACTCATATTCGATAGATGTTTTGACAGTGTAGATAATTTTATATTTAAATGAATTTTCCTTCAGTATTTTGATGGTTTTGCTTCATTGTTATCAAACATTCATTATTGTAAATGAAAAGCCTGATGCCAGTCTGTTTTGTATTTGTAGGTAAACTATTTTTTCCTTCTCTGGAAGGTTTAAAAATCTCTGTATTTGGGGACATATGAAATTTCACAAATATGTGCCTAAGAGAGAGTATGTATTTTGGGAGACTTATCCCTTTTTTCTGATAAGTCCTTTTAAAATTAATTAATTAAAATAACATACATAAGCATATTATACAAATAGTACAATAAACCTACATATATTCATGTACCACTCAACCAACCTCGACAATGATCAATTTATTGACAATCTTGTTTCATCTTAACCATCCAATGTCCTTCCAACTCAATTATGAGGGGTCCCCCCGAAACTGGAATTATCTTTTGTAGGATGGGCCCCTTGTAGTATACTTGGAATTTGTTTCTCCTAATCAAACGGTCAAACAAAATTTTTATCTGGAAGTTTTGAGAAGGTTGCATCATGATTTGAGGAAGAAACGTTCTGAGTTGTGGCAAACAAGTGACTGGTTCTTCCACCACGACAATGTACCTACCCATACCATGCTGAGTGTTCAGCAGTTTTTGACCAAAAGTAGCACTATCACTGTGTCCCACCCTCCCTATTCCCCCATCTAGACCTGAGCAACTTTTTTTTGTTTGTGTCCCTGGATGAAAAAAGTCTTCAAAGGGAAATGTTTGCCCATGTGGAAGAGGTGAAACAAAAAATGGCAGAAGCACTAAAAGCATTACATTGACAAGTTCAAAAACTGTTCTAGGCAGTTGAAAAAGCATCTTGATAGGAGTATTGCATCAAATGGAGAGTACTTTGAAGGTGACTAAAGTTTAAACATGTAAGAAAGAATACACAATTTTTTATAAATAAATTTCACTTTTGGGTCCCCCTCCTTGCATTTTGAAGCAAATCTAAAACATCATTTTACCCACAAATAATTTATTATATTCTTCTGAAAGATAAGGAATTTAAAAATCATAAGCTACACTAATAATAATTCCTTAGTATCATCAAATATCTAGTATACTGTAACATTTTCCTGATTTGTGCTCTCTCTCTCTCTCTCTCTCTCTGTTTGTATGTGTGTGTTAAGTATGTTTCAGTCAGGATTCAAATAAAGTTCTCCTCTTGGAATTAACTTATATGACTCTTAAGCCTAATTTAATATACAAACTTCCCCTCTCTCTGTTTCTCTATTTTAGACTATTTATTTAGTTTATCTTTCTGGAATCCTTTTTGGGTAGATATTTTCCTTTCTGGACTTTGAATTCTCCTAAGTATTTTCTGTTTCTTTGAATTTTTTTGCTCTGTGTTCAGTTTCTTTAATTTTAATATCTGTGGAGTTCTCTTATTGAAATATTTATTCTTCTCCTCTCTGTGTTTCTTTTCCATGACATCTTGTTCTTATTCTATTGGATGCAATGTCTTCTCATGCCTCTTTGAGAATTCCAATTTTGTATGAATTATTCTCTGAATTATATCTGTTTACTCTGGGATAAATCTTTCTATCTGTTTGACTTGATTCTTCTCTTTCATGCTGTACATTTTCTTAAAGTGCTGATGGCCCTTGTCTGTTGATTTATATTTAAATCAACAGCAACTCTGTGATTGTTTCTGTCTCTACCAAGCTTCACTTCAGTGTGATGGCCAAGAAACAAGCGATTACAATTATGCATCCGAACTGCCAGAATATGAAAGCCTGCCTTGACTATTGTAGCTTTGTAGTATGTTTTCAAATCAGGAAACATGAATCCTACACAACTTTGTTCTTTTTCAATATATATATTTTTACTATTCTGGGTTTCCATTAAATTTTAGAATCTATTTGTCAATTTCTGAAAAATAAAAAAGGCTAGTGATATTGATAGTAATTGCTTTGAATTTGTGTACATTTTGGGGGAATATTGCCACTTTAGCAATAGTAAGTATTTTGATCCATGTACATGGAATTTCTTTCATTTACTTAGGCCTTTTTTATCTTTCAACAATGTTCTACAATTTTCTTTGTACAAGTTTTGCACCTTTTAAGTTAAATTTAATCTTAGATACTTTATTCTTTTGATGTGATTGTAAGTGGAATTGACTTTTAAGTTTCATTTGTGGAGTATTCATGGCTAATGTATAGAGTCACACTTGATTTTTTATGTTGATCTTGTATTCTGCTACTTTACTAAAATTGTTTCTTGGTTCTAATAGTATTTTGTGATTGTGTGTGTGTGTGTGTGTGTGTGTGTATTTCTTAGAATTTTTTATATACAAAGTCACAGAGATATTTCTTCTTCTTTCTTACTGATCTGAATTACATCTGGATTATTTCCTTTCCTTGCCTACTTGCTAGCACTTTCAGTTCAATGATTAATTGAAATGGCAAGAAGTGGGCATTCTTGTCTTGTTGATGAACTTAAGGGATGGCTTTTAGTTTTTCACCATTGAGTATGACGTTAGCTAAGGATTTTCATAAATGCCCTTTGCCAGATTAAGGCAGTTTCTTTTTATTTCTAGATTATTAAATATTTTTATCATGAAAAAGTGTTGGGTTTTGTCAAATGCTTTTTGCTAATCAATTGCAATCATCATGTGTTTTTCCTTTATTCTGTTAATGTGGTATAGTAACTGAATGATTTTAAAATATGTTTAATAAACCTGTAGTGTTAATAAAAATCCCACTTTGTCACAAGGTATAACCTTTTAATATACTGCTATATTCAGCTTACTTGTATTTTGTTGAGGAGTTTTGTGTCTATAGTCAGAGGGGATAAGATGCTTTATTTCCTGTGATGCCTTTGATCTTAGTATTACGGCAATGCTGGTCTCACAGAATGAGTTTGAAAGTGGTTCCTTCTTTTCAACTTTTTGAAAACATTTGAGAACAATTGGTGTAAATTCTTCTTTAGATATTTGGTGAAATTCAGTGAAGCCTGGTATTTTTTTTGTGTATGTGTGTGTGAGTAGGTTTTTGTTTAGTAATTCAGTTTGTTTTATTGTTTCAGATCTATTCAGATTTTCTATTTCTTCATCAACCAGTTTTGGTACTTTGTGTGTTTCTAGAGATTATTTTATCCAGGTTATCCAATTTGTTGGCATATGATTGTTTATAGTATTCTTTAACAGTTAAAAAAATTGGTTTTGAAAAGTTGATAATAGCATTCCTCCTTTCATTCCTGATTTTAGTAATTTGAGTCCTCACTCTTTCTCTTGGTTAGTCCAGTTAGAGGTTTGGCAATTTTGTTGATCTTTTCAAAGAGCCAACTTTTGATTTTTGTTGCTTTTCTTTATTATTTTTAATTTCTATATTTTACTTATATCTTCCCCAATATTTATTACTGAGTTACTTTTCTGTGATTTGGGTTTACCTTGCTCTTCTTTTTCTTTTCTTTTTTTTTTTTTGAGTTAGAGTCTCACTCCATTGCCCAGGCTGGAGTGCAGTGGCACATTCATGGCCACTAGAGCCTTGACATGCTGGGCTCAGGTGATCCTTCCACCTCAGCCTTACAAGTAGCTGGAGCTACAGGCACATGACACCATGCTTGTTAACTTTTTGATTTATTGTAGAGATGAGGTCTCACCAAGTTGTCCAGGCTGGTCTTAAAACCATGGGCTCCTTTCATCTTGGCCTCCCAAAATGCTGGGATAATAGGCATGAGCCACCATGCCTGGCCTGTTCTTCTTTTTCTAATTTCTTTCTTTTTTTAAATTTTAAAGATGTGGGTACAATTCAGGATTAGTTATACAAGTGGTCATCATATAGGTAAAATTTGGGCCTCCCTTTTGTCCCCTCTTTGCCTAGTTTGAGATCAGGTACCATTATTTATGTTGTGTTCCACTCTCACCCCGAGGCAATATACTGATACTGCCAAACCCTTTCTTATAGTATTATATTAAATGTTCAAGGTCTGCTTATGAGTGAGAACATGTGGTACTCTGTTCTTTGTTTCTGTGATAGCTCACTGAATTCAATAAACTCTAAATCCATCCAAGTTGCTGTGAAGTCCATATGTTTGTCCTTTTTTATGGCTGCATAGTATTCCACTGTGTATATGTACCACATTTTAAAAAATCCAGCTCAGTTTCAAGGGACAGAACAGTTAGTTCCATGTTTTTGCTATTGTGAATAGTGCAATAAACATGAGTGTTCAGATATCTTTTCTGTAGAATGATTTGTGTTCTTCTGGGTGTATTCCTAGTAGGGGGATTGTTGGATCAAATGGAAGGTCAATGTCTAGTCCTTTTAGAAATTGCCACACTGTTTTCCAAAGAGGTTGCACTAGTTTGCATTCACACCTGCAATGTAGAAGCATTCCTTTTTCTCTGCATCCTCGCCAGTATCTGTTGTTGTTTTATTAATGATGTCTATTTGTACTGGGGTTAGGTGGTATCTCAGTGTGGTTTTGATTTGCATTTCTCTGATGATGAGTGAGGCTGAGCACTTTTTCATGTGTCTATTGGCTGCTCGTATATCTTCTTCTGAAAAGTGTTTATTCATGTCTTTTGCCCATTTTTTAATGGGGCTGTTTTTTTTTTCCTTTTGGCACATTTGAGCTCCTTGTAGATCCTAGATGTCAGGCCATTGTCAGATGTACAGTTGACAAATATTTTTCCCCATTCTGTGGGCTGCCTCCCTGCTCTCCTGATGGTTTCTTTTGCGTTGCAGAAGCTTTTCAGTTGGATGAGGTCCCACTTATCTATCTTATCTCTTATGGCATGGGCACTCGGGATTTTGGTCAGGAATTGGTTGCCAGTTTCAATTTTCATAAGAGTGTCTTCTGCATTTTCTAAGGTTCTTATAGTTTGAAGTTTTACATTTAGGTCTCTGATTCATTTAGAGTTGGTTTTTGTGTTTGGTGATAAGATGAAGTCCTGTTTCAATCTTCTGCATGTGGCCAGCCAATTTTCCAGCACCCTTTACTGAATATGTTCTCCTCCTCCCAGTGATTGTTGATGGAGGCTTTGTCGAAGATGGGTTACTTGAGAAATTGAGGTTTTGCTGCTGAAATCTCTATCCTGTTCCATCAGTCCATATGCCTATTCTTGTACCAATTCTAGGCTGTTTTGATTATTGTAGCCTTATAGTAAATTTTAAAGTCTGGAAGTGTGATACCTTCTGTTTTGCTTCTTTGGCTGAGGATTGTTTTGGCTATTCATGGTCATTTATATTTCCATATGAATTTCTGCATTGTCATTTCCAGGTCTGAGAAGAATGATGTTGGTAATTTAATGGGTATTTGTTGAATCTATAGATTGTCTTTGGTAGGATGGACAGCTTATCCTTGTTGATTCTATCCATGTGCATGGGCAATTTTTCCATTTGTTTGTGTCTTCTTGGATTTCTTTGAGCAGTGTTTTGTGGTTTTCATTCTAAAGATCTTTCACTTCTTTGGTTAGTAAGATGCCAAGGTATCTCATTTTTTAGTGTGGCTATTGTGAATGGGATTGTGCTTTTTATTTGTCTTTCTGCCTGTTTGTTGTTGGTGTATAAAAATGCAACTGTCTTTTGCGCATTTATTTTGTACCCCAACACTTTGCCAAAGTCCTTTATCAGTGAAAGCAGGTTTTGACAGATTCTTTTGGATTTTCAAAGTACAGGATCATACTGTCAGCAAAGAGGGATAACTTGACTTCCTCTTTTCCTATTTGGATGCTCCCGATTTCCTTCTCTTGTATAATTGCTCTAGCTAGGACTTCCAACACAATGTCTAGCAAGACGGGTGAGAGTTGGCAGGCTTGTCTCATTCCGGGTTTTTTTGAGAAATGTTTCCAGTTTCTGTCCATTTAACAATGTGCTGGCTGCGGGTTTATCGTAGATGGTGCTTACTATTTTGAAGTATGTTCTTTCTGTGCCTAGGTGTTTTATCAGGAAGGGATGCTGGATTTTTATCAAAAGCTTTTTCTGTATCTAATATAATTATGTGGTTCTTGTTAATGTATTTAATTAAATTTATGGTCTTGCAGATGTTGAACCAGCCCTGCATCCTGGGAATGAAGCCTATTTGGTCATGGTGGGTGATTTTTGAGATGTGTTGTTGGATCTGATTTGCTAGAATCTTGTTGAGAAATTTTGCATGTATGTTCATTAGGGATATTTGTCTGTAGTTCTCTTTGAAGAGAACTGTCCGTTGGATTGTTACCCAGTTTTGGTATCAGTGTGATGTTGGCTTCATAAAATGATTTGCAGATAATTCTGTCTTTCTTAATTGCCAGTAGGATTGGTATCAGCTCTTCCTTATATGTATGTAGAACTCTGCTGGAAAGATGTCTGGTCCAGGGCTTTTTGTTAGGTAGTTTTCTTATGTTGGAGTCAATTTCCAGAGTTGTTATTGTTCTATTTAGTGTCTCAATGTCTTCTTGTTTCAACCTTGGGAGGTTGTGTGATGTCAGAAAGTTCTTCATTTCATTTAGGTTATCAGTTTTTTTCCATACAGGTGTGCATAGTAATCTCTGATAATCTTTCGTATTTCTTTGGTGTCAGTTGTGATTTGATCTTTTGCTTTCTGATTGTGTTTTTGGGGACTTTTTCTCTCCTTTTCTTGATCATACTGTCTAGAGGTCTGTCAATCTTTTTGGTTCTTTCAAAGAACCAACTTTTTGTTTTGTTGATTTTTTTCTATGATATTTTTGTCTTCTATGTCCTGTATTTGGGCTTTTATTTTGGTTATTGGAATTCCTCTGCTAATGTTATGGTTTTAGCGGTCTTGTCTTTCCAGCTCCCTTAGGTGATTCATTAGGCTGTTAACTTGTGATCTTTCCATTCTCTTGATGTGTGCTTGTAGAGATATAAATTCCCCTCTTCGAACTGTTTTCATGGCATCCCACAGGTCTTGGAAGGATGTTTCCTTGTTTTCATTTGTTTCCAGGAATTTTTAAATTTCTGT
>CAUYQG010022975.1:0-19413 GCA_963574415.1 Tarsius wallacei
ATTTATTGCTTGTATTTTTGTCACAAAACTTATTTTTTATTAGCTCCATACTGAAAGCAAAATGTCAATATAGAAAGCTACATGTAAATTTATTATTAATCAACAACTTTCCCCTGCAAATATTTGCAAACAGGTATTTACTAACATTAAATTATCATGTACTCGATATTTTTATCTTGTTTAAATTTGTTGACAATAACTGCAATATGTCATATTGAATACACACATCAATTTGGATTTTACAATATAGAAAATAAAACAAATCAGGTAAAAACATACATTACAAATTAGTCTTTAATTCTTAACACAGCTTTTCAAAAACAATTACTAGCTTCTGCTGTATCATGTAGGAGTAAGCACACTGCCAGAAAATGCTGCTGCCCTCTCTTGCTCGCTTTCTCTCTTGGAGACATTTGTAGCCCTAGATAGAATAACTGAGTGACGTGGGGTCACAGGTGGTGTGTTCATCTCCAATCCCTGCATAAGGTTATGGCTTTGGAAAGGAAAAAAGCGGACCAGCTGGACACACGGATGGTGCTGAAGTTCAGAGTTTGTTCTCAGACCACAGTTTTTCGTGTGAGAACAATGAGCTTCTGGCAACAGATTCAGTGCCTCTTATGAAGAAAGGGAAGGATAAATCTGGCAGCAGGATAGCTCAGTTCACCAAGATGGCCTTGATCAGAAGGGGAGATGGAGAAAAGATTCACTCATGACACTGTAAATTTATTACTGTGCAGGCCAAAAATCTGTTAAAGGAGGTGCAATAATATTACAAAGACTACAAATTCATTTTCAAATGAATAATGCAGAAAAAAATTGAAACAATATTAAGGTCTTACATATTCTATATTAAATTTATAAAGAATCAGTTAGACCAAACAAGTCTTAATACATTTGAAAGGACTGAAATCATACAAAGTACGTTCTCTGACCGCATTGGAGTTAAACTACAACAGAAGGAAATTTAAGAATCCATAAATATTTGGAAATTAAACAACAGATTTTTAAATAACCCATGGGTCAAAGAAAAAATTACATGGAAAATTAGAAAGCATTTTGATATTACTGAAAATAAATTTTTTAAAAAGTATAATAAAATAAATGAAATATTCATAAAATAATAGTATCACTAGTAATAGCCAACATGTTTTGAGTGTTTACTATACGTCTGGTATTTTGCATACACTTTCTCCTTTAATTCTCCCTACAGCACAATAATGTTGATATTGTCAGTATCTCTGTTCAAAAGATGCAGATAATAAAGCTTAGAAAGGCCACACACCAAGAGAGTGGTGGAGTAAGGCTTCAACTTAGGTCTGTCTGACATAAAAATCTGTGTTCAATCACTAAGCTGTACTAACAACACAAAATTAATACAACCCATGGTTACTGCTTAATTCTGCTGAAAACTTAGTAAATAATTGAAAATATACAGCAGAGTACGGTGTGGCCACACTTGGATTTGAAAGTCCATGTTCTTATGCATAGGGCTATGTTGAAGAGATGAAGGGAAAAAGGCAGAAGGCAGTTAATGGATATATGTTACCTACTGCTCAGTTGAAAGAAAAATAAGTGTTTTGCTAAGATTAATTTCAAAATTTTCACAAAAGTAAGATATGGAAGCATTTATTGAATAAACCACTGCCCTTGAAATATAAAGATAAACAAGACATTCTGGGCACTTAAGATACCCACAATCCTCTAGAATCAGATGATGAAGATGAAATAACTAATGATTTAAATAACGTTCCCCAGAAAACAGATTCTGGGATATAGCTTAATGTGCAGGAAGTTTATTAGGATGTGCCCTGAGGAACACTACCTGTGAAAGAATAAAGGAATTTTTCATTGCTCAGACCCAATTTTTACCTCTCAAGAAAATGTTATGTTCAAAAACTTTACAAAAGATAATCAAAAGAAAGAATCATCTGTGCAATTGGGCATTATTTCTACATGACAAAAGTCAGAAAATCAATTAAAAAGAAGCTGAGCACAAAACAAGTAGTATGCTATCTCATTCAAATAATGTATAAAACTGCTGCCACTGAAAAGTTACATGTGGCAATGCAATATCAAGTTGGAATAATTTTCTGAATGTTATATTAGGTTATAATAGTGGCCATTCAATAAACTTTTCCATTTTTGGAATACTACCTTGGAAAATATGTTCTTAGGGATGAAGGTTTTCTAAAGCTTAGTTTCACAGCACTGATAAAAGAAATTTGTTATGGCTAAAACAGAATATTGAAGGAAAGACTGGTAACAGGCCCATAAATTCATACTTCAACTGAATTTTTATACTATTTACATTACAATTGGAGACTGAATATGTGCAAAACTAAATGTAAAATTCTCCAGTTTTGTGTGATTTTCAACACCCTCTACTAATGTGTCAAATCAGTAATCTCTACCCACAACCTCATCTCTAAGTTCCAGATGTGTATATCTAGCTGGCTATTGTATATTTCCACTTGGATGTTCCATAAACACCTAGAGCTCATTGAGTTCAAAGATAATGATCACTTTATCTTCATGTCCAAACATGACCTTCCTATGAGGTTTCCTATGTCCGTGGTTGGTACCACCATACGCCAAAGCCAAAAATGTCCTCTATTTCCCACATTATGAACAACACTTATAAATTTTACTTCCTTGTTATGATCTCTTTTTTAGTTCTATGATTTTTATTCCCACTACTACTACTTCAATCAAAGTCATCTATCTTATTACTCATAACTGCAACATTCTCCTGTCTGTTCTTCTTGCTTTATTTCCAGTCCTTCTCCAGGTTTTTTTTCTTATGAGAGTAAGACTTTATACTACAAAAAGATGCTTATTCTCCAATAGTTTCCACTGCCCATGAAATCAAGCACACATTATTAGGAAATCACCCAAATTTAGTTATCCTGGTCCCTTCTCAGTGCCCTTTCTCAGCCGTATCTGCTATTCTTCCACCTTATGATCTACACTGCAGCTATTCTAAAATATCAATGTTCCTGGAAATATTTTGCCTCAAATGTTTGCTCCTCTGAACAAAATATACTTCATCCTCTTCTTTTACCAGGATAGTTTGGGTTTGTTCTTCAATTCTGACTTATAGCTTCAGCGTCAACTGGAAAAGAAGACTGAGAAATACAGTTTACAGACCTCCAGACTTCTCAATATTACAGTAAAATGGCTATTTCCACTTAGGCTTCTTTTAAAGCTGTTCAGTCCTCTCCATCTTCAGGATAGACAACATAATCTCAACAGAGACATTGGGTTTTTACAAAAAAGAAATAAATATTCATTACCAATAGTTTCTATTTTTTGCTCTGCAAAAATGACAAGACAGGGAATTACTGAGGGCTTTTGAGATCATGTCGGAGAGAAAATTGCAAAGAACACTGTCCCTCAAAAGATTATTCTTCACAGTGGCACTAAATCAAAGTAGGAGAGTGTACATGGGGCATGTGAAAAAATATATTTTTAATAGACACCTTTGATTTGTCTGCATATCCTGTAAACCAACGCCTTCTTCCTTTCTCTGTGAACTATTCCAACCACATCACTAAAATAATAGGATTTCAGTAGTCATGCTTGTAGGACAAGATCTCATCTCTTGGTCATATTGATTACTCTAGAAGTGGGAATCTTACCTAGGTTGAGTCAATTGATATCTTTTCTCTAAGAATTTGGAATCGGGACTCAGTGAGACTTAACCTATAAGAACTCAGGAGTTGTAGGCAACTGTGTTTTTCACCATAGACCCGAAGAGCTGAAAAACCTGGTCTACAGAAATAGTTTATTTAAAAATAAAAATAAAAAGAAGCCCACACACACACCACATGAGAGAGAGAGAGAGAGAGAGAGAGAGAGAGAATATTGCCTTGGTTTACTATCACCTCCTAAGTTTTATTTTCATTTTTTCTTAAAACCAGCACAACTTACATGACCTTAGGCTTTATATATTTATAGTAATACCTATAACTTGTGTTTATTCTGTTACTTGCAACCAAATCCTAACTAATACATAAATAACTTGTTATAGTTCCAGAACTTCCCCTTAAGAGTTTTGACTACATTCATTCTTCAATAAACACTTTTTGGGTGTCTTCATGCTCCACACAATATGCTGTGCACTGGAAGCACAAAGGTGAGCTCCCTTGTTCCTAAATCCAAGCCTCTGTATCCTCTTTTGTTTAATAAGGAATAATAACAACCATGGTAGTACCAGACTCAGGGCAAGGCTCAAAATGAGATCATATATGTGAAAGAAATTTCCAAATCTGAAGCCAAATGAATATTTTACATCCATTATTATACATTTTTGGCTTTCTGGCTCTTTTGTCATGTCTGTAATTTCTAGGATAAGAGTGTTCCCAGTTGGCTTTTATCTCCAAAACCTGCCCTTCCTAATAAGGCATGTTACTAGCATATTTCCAAGTCAGTTGGCTCTGAATCATGAAGCTACTTTATTGTAAGTGTGAGGAACTCCTCAAGGATAGGGAACACAAAGATCATCAAGGAACGGTGCAGAAGAAAGTTACAAGTCCAGCTTCTTCCAGGTTGATATAAATCTTGCTAGAGATCCATATCTCTGTCAGTTACCTTCTTCTCCTTCAAGGCCAAAAAAATGAGACGCATGAGTTTTCTTCTTCACTCCAGTGACTTTTAATCCCAATTTACAGATTTATGGTGTGTGTGTGTGTGTGTGTGTGTGTGTGTGTGTGTGAATTATCCTTATCAATAATGAAGCAGGTAAGGTAACCCCTTCTTATTTTCCAAGTCCTGTCTCTCTTCAAACCCAAAGTCATGCTAACACTGAGGAGCAAGATTATGTGAGAGCAATTGCCCTCACCAGTTGTAGAAACCTGACTATTTGCACACCAAACTTTCCCCCAACACTTCTTTTCTTCTTCTTTTAGTATTTTAGCATATATAGGATTTAGGATCATCTCATTCTAAATTGTGTACCCTGTCATTTCATCTACACACCATTTTCTTACTTATTTGGTAAAAAGAAGCCTGGGATCTTACCTACAGTAGGTGATGGATTGTATTTAGAGAAGGCAGAGTCAAGGTTCTAGTTCAGCTCTCTAATTGTTCTCTAATTGGTTAATCAAGAGACTAAAGGACTCATTGAGTCAAGGTTTATTTAAGAAGTTCTTAGAATTTCATGACTCTAATGGAATTTAATATGTCTGAATCTCTGTAAAATGTAACGAAACAGGACTTGGCATAGTATTACTGCCAAAATACACTCCATCCCACATGTCAGTTCTTCAAATATCACCCTATAAGTTAATAGTAATCAAAAGGCAAATCAAGTGTTTACTAGAAAACTAAGCAATGTACTTACTAATGGCCTCATTCTTTTCTAAGAAGGTTATCGATCTTCACTTTTCTTTCAAGTCTTATGACTTTTATCTATGGAATACATTTTAGCCACAGTATTCATGAAAAATATATTGAAAACGCCAACAGATTTCAGATTACTAATCAACACACGTAATTCATCACTAAGTAGTAACTTAGCCTATCTTCTAAAGTACAACTTAGTTAAAACAAGAAGAGCCATAGTGTATATTAACTCCAAAGGTTACTGCATCTGCAGAGCAGAATGGTTGTATACAATTTATTAACAGAAGGTTGCTGATTTCCAAATGGTGTGTTACTGATTCTGAAGCAATTTGACTGTAATAATTTTGGTGCAATGCTTAAAGCAAGGCACATTAACAGAAGATGAATTATTTTTATTTCTTTCTGGTATGGTTAAACAGTATAAATATAAACACTGAAAATTCCCCAGTCTGATACAAAGCAAATATCACACTGGTTCTTTGTATGGAATTTTGATGTGCAGGGAAAAACAAAGTGACACAAAATAACACCCAAGTTTGCTTTCTGAGGAATCTATCAAAGGACAGGGTAAGGCACAGCATCTAATGAAAAATTCTCCCATTCTGTTTCCTTGGAAAGTACACAATCCTCCTGGTCTATACGGCATTAGGGAGATCTTTAAGGGCAAGAAAGGGGAAAACCACTTAAATAAAAATGATTCTTCAAGATCTTACCTTTGTTCTCTGGTTATTTTATCTGGGTTCCAATTATGCAACTCAGAATTTGGCTCCAGCTCCAGAGAAAAAAATTATACAGAGCCATTTTTCCTTCTGTACAGTTTCCTATTGAGTTCTAATCTACATGAACTTCCTCCATCATCAGTATGGTCAGATCCCAGGTACCCTGAAATATCTCCAGGACTTCCCACAAAATCAGAGGAAACTGATCTGAGAGGATACTTGGCTTCTCAGTACTCTTCAAGGAAGAAACTTCCACTTTTATAAGTTGTATGTGTTTGCAGGTGTCTTTGTTTGATTTGCTATTGTTGTTGCTGTTGTTGCAAGAATGATTCCTCTTCCAAATAAGTTTGAAACCTGCTGCTCTAAATAAAATAGCTGATAGAACCAATCTCTCAGATCCAATATGTGGCTCAGTTAACCAAGGCCCTCCAAGGATGAGACCAGGAAAAGAAGTCCCATTAACTTGTGTTCACTATAACTTCATCATTTGCTCATCAAATCAACTCTGAAACATCAGTTCTCCACATGTATGGAGCACTTTTCTTTTGTGACATTCATCAATGTAAGTATATGGATTTACAAATGTATCAAAGAGTAGAACAAACTTTCTTCATATGGGAAGTATGGTAAAAAAAAAACATTTTAACATAATATTTTGTGTTTTATAGTCCTATATACTTTCAAAAAGATTTGGGAGCATAAGATAATCACAAAATGGGGAAATAGCTTTATAAATGTCAAATGCTGTCCCCAAAAAAATTTAGTAGAGAAAAAAGATATACTTGAAAACTATGAGGCACCCAGGAGGAATTGCTTGGCTGTGAGATGGTTGACACTCAAGCCTGAAATAAATGAGTGATTTTCTCAGTTCCTATGAAGGGGAAATTAGAAATCAAGTTGTGTGCTTTTGGATGGCATCTAATTCACACTAAAGGGGAGACCTCTCTGAGGAAAAGCAGATTGTTGCTTCAACCACTCTGGCTGTTAGACTCTAAGAGATTCTAAATTTTAATTACATGAGGGTTTGTTTTATGAAAATTACTCCTTTTAGTAAAAAACATATTCTGATTCTTTCTTTGTTCAGTGGAGTAGGTCCATCTGGTTCTTCTCAATTTGCCCAGATATGAGTGGCTATCCTGCTCTGATCTCAATTCTAAGAGTAGATCATGTAAGGAACTGAGCACAATCTTGGGACACAGACAAGAACCATTCCTGAAAACCAGCCACGGATGCTGACAAGATGCTGTTAATGGGTTGTCCTCACTGTTCTGTTCTGAGAAGGACACACTCTCTGACCCTGATAGTGAACATTCTTGATGACACAGATCCATGCAGCTTTTGGATACCAGTTCAGTTTACACCCACGTCCAAGGCTCTGACAGTTGGGGATGTGTAGCTAGGTCTTCAGTTGACCCTTCTCGGTGACTATTCGCACCTTTCTGGGGAGACCAGAACTGGTATTGGAACATTTTGCAGGTACTACTAGCTTTCTCTTTCATCCAACTTCCATGCATTACCTGAATGCACAAGAAATTTTGGAATTCCCTCCATACCCTTCTGGGAAATCCAAGGCTATCTCTTGCTCTTCTGCCCAGACTCATAATTCTTCCAGTTCTGCTAGATGGCATTTGCAATTACACTACGGTTGCCTTCTCTCTGGGCCTCATAAGACATGTGAATTGCAGGTCTCTGTCCTCTCAGATCCACAGACTTAGAGCTGGGGTGTCTCTCATGCTTTCCACCTGATACAAGGGAAAAGGGGCTTCATCAAGTGGCAGAGGGCAGAAAAGAGAGCCTCCAAAACTAACTCTGTTGCTTCCATACTAGCTTCTGTCTCTCCCCTTCTAAATTCAGAGCATCCACAATGGTTTTGAATGGAAAGGGAGTGGACAGAGAACATGCCTGATTTTGATTGTTCTTACTACTTCCAAAAACATTTTATCTCACCTTGAATCTGTTGTCTTTTGTACCAGTCAAGGTTCTTCAGAGAAATAGAACACATAGGATGTGTGTGTAGGAAGACATTTATTTTAAGAATGGGCTTACACAATTATGGAGGCTTGATAAGTTCAAAGTCGGATAAGGGAGGTCAGTAAGCTGAAGACTCAGGAAAGAGATGCATTTTAAGTTCAAATATATTCTGTTATGGAACCAGGAAAAGTTCATGTTGTAGATAAAGTCCAAAGGCAGTCTGCTGGAGAATTCTGTCTTGCTCTTGAGAGGTCAGTCTTTACTTCTGCTCAGGCTTCAACTGATTGGACAAGGCTACCCATAATATGGAGGGCAAACTGCTTTATCCAGTCAATCAATTCAAATGTGAATCTCCTTCATAAAACACCCTCATAAAAACACCCAGCTTAATTTTGACCAAATATCCGGGCACTGTAGCCCAGACAAGTTGACACATAAAATTAACCATCATACCTTTGAACTTAAAAGTAAAAGAAAAAAATTGTTCTATTGTTTTCAAGTTTCAAATCTAATATTGTCCCCTGAGGCTCATGATAGACCTATGTCTAAGAGAAGAAGGAACTAATGACCATGGCTGGGGAGGAAGGGGGAAGAAAGAACATTTCTGATCAATATTCAATGATCAAATATTTATTTATTACCTACCATATACCAAGCTACATTCTAGACAGTATGATTATAATGATTACTCTGCTACATAAGTAAGTGAAAATTGTTTTTATTTCTTAAATCACTTGATTTCAAATCTGGATGCACACCAAACTTTTTTTTATAAAAATTGAATTTTTCTATCTTACTTCCTAGATTTATGGTATGAATTAATTCAAGTTCTAGATGTTGAAAGACCTTTATACTTTCCAGTCTCTATTTAACTTCATTCAAGAATAGGACTTCCAGCTATACAATATTATGAACAAGTCAAAATTCTGCCTTAAAATAAAAGACAATTAAAAAGAATCCATTCACTATCTGGAACTGTAGTTACTAAACTGGGAAAATAAATTCTGAATCATATCTGGGTCCCTCATTTCTTTCGTAGTGAACACTGGCAACGCATGACAATTTCTTCATGAGGAACATCATGGCCAGTCTTTAGGCTCAAATACTTGCATTAAAAAAAAATTTTTTTGATTCAGGGTCTTGCCCTGTCACCCAGACTGGCATGCAGTAGCACAATCACAGCTCACTGCAGCCTTGACTTCTTGGGCTCAAGTGACCCTGTCTCATCAGCCTCCTGTGTAGCTGAAACTACAGGAGCATGCCATCACACCCAGCTAATTTTGTTTGATTTTTCATGAGGATGGGATCTCAGTATGTTGTCTCAGCTGGTCTCAAATTCCTGGGCTCAAACATTCCTCTAGCTTCGGCCTCCCAAAGTGCTGAGATTACAAGTGTGAGCCATCATGATTGGCGAAAATTGTTTTAAAATAATTGAAGAACCAAAATATAACTCAGGCCTCTCTTGCTGCTTGTTAAGTAATTTATTGAAATTGTGACTTCATCTGAGAGAAAATGAACTCCATCTAGGAGAGGTTTTTTTCCCCTAAGTCTTTCAATGATACCTCTCACTTGGAAAGGTTCTAGCCCTTTCTGCTATCAATAAAGAGACATTGTCTTTTCAAGGTTGTTAGAACAAATAAATCGTTTTCCCTTTCCTGAAAAGCCACTCAAGCAGGATTAAGTAACACAATCCAATGGCCGTAACAGTGACAGATGTGTGGATCACAGACAATGGATGAACAGGCTTATTGCTTGGAAAGACCATGTCTATCACCAGTGATAGAGCATGTTAGACTGTTCTTAGAGGAAAGCTAAAGAAACTTGGCCACTACTTAAATCAAGAATGCCTTAGACCACTTTCTACTATACAGGTATGCTGAGGTAATGTTTGGGGAGAATTACACAAAACATCATATTGGCAGCGCTAAATTCATACACAGAACTTTAATACCTTGAACTAATGGTTAATATAGAAAAGTAACTAGCAAACATTTCCATTCATGACCTGAAAAGCCTTCTTATAATCCTGTTTAATGTAAACCTTCTAGTAAACAGGTTGTGTCTTTTAGAAATAGGAAACTTTTTAACATTCATTTTTGACCCATATTCCCGAGTATATAGTAGGTGCTTGGGGATTATTTGCTAAATTCCTCTAAAGTTTCTCAAACTTTTCTATCATGTTGTTAATTTTCCTTCAAAGGAATTTCAACTTTTAAAACATTCTTTCTGTCAGCTTGGGGTCAAGGATTTGATCTAAGTGAGCAGAATTTTAGGCAGTCAGAGGCTGAGTTGCTGTGGCTAAAGATACCTTCCCTTTACAATAATTAACTGATGCCTTGTTAGATGAGTTGCTTTGGTATGCTGTGTCATCTGTATAAAAAGAGAGGCAAGAGTTAAACACCAGATGCCCAGAACTCAAATCTTGAAAGATATTAAGGTTTTCTTGGGGTGAGCTTCTTGCAACATGACTTGCTTGAAATAAATCTGAATCAAAAATGTGATAACACAGTTTCTTAGTTGTATTGAAGACTTTTAACTTTAGTCATTCTGTGGCTCATTTCCTCCAGATAATTTAACCAAAGTCCCTAACACTTTTTTCCAAAAAGCAAATGAACATCTTCATTGGTAGTGCTTCTCTTTTCAATAGTATCTTTACATAAATAAAATATACTGATAAGAAAATTTATTTTTTCTCACTCGGTCGCCCAAGCTGGGGTGCAGTAGTACACTCAGGGCCACCTCCGCATCAACCTGCTTGGCTCCAGCGAGCCTTCTGCCTCAGCCTTCCAAGTAGCTGGAACTACAGGCGAACGCTACCAAGCCCAGCTATTTTTTTTTTTTAGTGTAGAGATGAGGTCTTGCCAAGTTGCCCGGGCTGGTCTCGAACCCGTGGGCTCAGGCAATCCACTCACCTCAGCCTCCCAAAGTGCTGGGATTACAGGCTGAGCCACCAAGCCCAGCCAAGAAAATTAATTTAAAAAGACAAAGCAACTTGTTAGAACTTTTAATATCACTATATAATGTTTAGACCAATTTAAATACTAAAATGTTTGAAACAAATTGGATTGATACTGTCAATAACTGATTTGGTAGCTTGAATAGCTCATACCGAAAAAATGTTTATTGAGCAGTTGTTTATGCAGGCCTAGAGATAGATACTACTTTAGTTACAGTGATCAATAAAGCAAAGCCTCTGTCCTCAGTAACTCAACTCTCTAGACTTCAGAGAAAGGGAGAATAAGAAACCCTATGAGCACCCATGATGTGAGACTGTTTCCTATTCCAAGAGAGAGATACATGAAATGCTACTACCATTAAAATAAAGAGATAATGAGTTTTAAAGCAGAATAAAAATAAAATTATAAAGAATTTTGTAGAGTAAACAAACTACTACCCTGAAAGAGAGTATCAGGCATATAGTAGGAGATTAATAATTAAAAATGAATAAATTAATGAGTGAATGAAATTTTGATAGGTAGAGAGAGAGGAGACCATCTTGACAGAGAAAACAGTATTCACAAAGACTCAGAGGCAAGCAATGGCAAAGTGAGACTGAGAGACAGGACATCACTGAGATTATCTTTATAGTATATGAAAGGAATAGAGCATAAAAATCTAGAAATATTTTTTATTGGGACAGTACAATGTAAAACTGAGAAATTTTTACTTAAATTGAGAGGCAATTATCATAAGGATATAAAAAGGCAAAAAAAAGTTCACAGTCTTAAAGTATTTCCAAATTGCTCATGTTCAGTATTGCAATAACAATATATATATCTGCAAATACTATAGAGTAAAACTCTCTAAATAAACTCAAGTGTCATAATTTATCCATGCTGCCCAACCAATGATTTTTTACCATGCTCCTGAAATGTTTGCTCACTTGTTAAAAATCCATGTCACAAATCTTCAATACAGCAGCTAATATTTTACAATTGATCAAATAGTCTTGGATATATATTCCAAATATGTGACTTAATGAAAACAACGTAAAGATTTATGCTCCATTTAATGTACTTAGCTAAACTCACAGGATTTCAGAAGAAGATAAAAAACAAACAGCAACATGGGTTAATGCTTAGTTATCTTTGGTTAACTTATATAGCTTAGCAATCAAAGAACATGAAAGAGGAACCTTTGATAAAACTAAGTTGCTTTTTAGAATCCATGAAAGGCAGCTGCTTTTCCAGGAAGGGTCATATTAACACTGGAATGTACAACTTTTAAACAAAAGCTCTCTCACTAAGCTTCATTTGTAATTGACAGCCAAGAAACAATTTTTTAAAGATATTGCTACTCAGTGATGCTAGCAAAATCAACATAGAGTAGGAAAACCTTTTGCTTATTACATACGTGAAATCTCAGGGTCTTCTTCCACATTTCTTTAGGAGACTTTAGTAGTTGAGTAAAAGCAGGCAGGAATTTCTTGTTGATGATTAAGTGCAGACTTGATAGAACAGAAGGCGTGACTGAAATTAGATAGTTGTCTGAGAGGGACCATTTTGTGTTGGGGTTCTCAAAGTAATTTAAAACAAACATTAAATTCCCATAATTTTGTCAGATATAGATCAGCAGATAGATTAAGCCAAAAATCTCGTTTAGCAGTCTGGTCATGAAATACTACACTATCAGCAACTCTAGAGTTCCCTGACTCTCTCAGGGAAGTTACCATGGAAGGGAAAAGAACCTTGGACTTCAGGAGGGTGAGGGGGCAGATTTTGAGCTATGACATGGTGTGGCAGATGAAGATTCAAGAGAAAACCTAGAGTGTGGCTTGATGTTGGAAAGAGCCTGCCAAAGTTTCATGGCATTCAAAGGGCTGGGACAGCAGGATAACGGTAGCTCATGATAAAAACTGGTAATTAATTATCACAGAGCTGGAGTCACTTATTCACCAAATACAGGTTCAACCATATCCCAGACTACAAGGCCAATCCTCTTCTTATCAAAGAGAAGAAATAAAGGAAGTAGGAGGCCATAGGTCAACATCAAACTATATTTGCTCATTACTCCTTGTGTGGCAGTTACCAGACACACCCTGACATATTCTCTGATCATCTATGTCTGTTGTGCGTCCTAGTATCCTTAGTATCCTTAAAGCAGACTTTCTCTAGAAGTTTCACCCAAGGTACAAAGTTCTTCCCATGGGATACAGACCTCAATGCATGATCTCCATTAGATATGTCTGTCATAGAAAATGCTACCTATCTAATGAACTTCTAACTATTACCTCTGAGAAACCTCCCCTAATGCAGAATTGCACATGACTAACTCTCAGTCCTTTGCTATGTACCCAACACTGCTTGTTTTAAATATAACTGTTTCCAAGAGCCCCTATAGTTCCTCATGTTCTTCTCAAAATCCCCTTCTCTGAACACGTATCTTCATTTTCTGGGCCATGCTACAGTTCACTAACCGGCATTCTGTCCAGATGAATGACATACACTCTGGTGAATATATAGATGACTAAGTCTGAAACTGGTGGCATTACTGTGTGTAAATACCAGAGATAAAAATGTAATATGGAGAATTCTGTGTGGAAGGGACTAAGCAACCTTTGATGGGTATAAATTTCCTAGTCACACAATCAACAACCTGATATCTGCAAACCAGGCGTTAACTTTGTTTTTCCAGAACTTGAGTCCCTCTTCTCTCTGATTCAGAAATATTAATGTAGTCATTTTCAATAGGGTTCATCAAACTCAATGTCTTTCCAGTCATTCTGGCTTTAAAATTCATCTATATCAAGGTTCTCCAATCCTACCCTCTCGTTCCTGGAGAAGAGGCTACGCTCTGGTGATGTACATGAGCATAGACCTTCAGAGACTGCTCAGTCCACTTCTCAAACCTCGATCTATCTCAGACCTGAGGTAGTCTCCCACTTCTGTCTGACCCTTAGATGTGTCCTCTTCCACATGAGAAATCCATCGACAAATAACCATGTTCTTTTACTTCTTTTTCTTTTTCTTTTTTTAGTTTCAATGGGATCCACATGTTTGCTATATAAGTATATTGCATTACGGCAGAGACTGGAATTGTAGTTTACCCATCTCCCAAATATTGAACATTGTACCTGATAGGCAATTTTTCAAACCTCGTCCCCCTTCCACTCATCCCCTTTTGGAGTCCCCAGTGTCTATTATTTCCAACATTATGGCCATGTGTACCTATTGTTTAGCAACCTCCAGCTGGGCTTTCTTTTCTCTGTGCCACCCTTGCTGAGCAGAGACCCTCTGCACACCCATGGGGGTACTTACACTTGCTCAAACATGCTTTTTCTATTTCTCTCTCAGCTACTTTCTGAACCCTTTCTCATAAGCAGAGAAAAAGTTGACTGTCCTCTCCCACATTGTTCCGGAACCACAGGAGGGCTGAGGTTGTCAGCAGACACTCACTCTGCCCTAACCTTCTCCACAGACAAGATGGAGGCAAATCTCAGTGTTTCAAATGGGACCATGAAGACCTCACTTCCCTCTCTTCATTTATTTCTTCACGTCTATCTAGGATACCAGAAATAGAACACATATGAGTTATTTCTTCCTTTCCATCACTCCTTTTACTTCCCAGGTAGTGGAGTCTTTAGCTGTTCTGGAGGATTTGAGAGAGAGAGAGAGAGAGATGAGGAACAGAGAGTAGATTGTGACTGCATATTTTCACAACTTTCTTGTCTCATATCTGAATCAAATAAAGAATTTAGCATCTTTTCTCTGGGTCTTCTATTGACAATCTCTAATGCAATGGGTGTCCTCTATTTTAGCTACCTGAACCAGGGATGTTTACTTAGTTAAAAGAGATTAAAAATTCACATATTTTGCTGTGCAATCTATAGGAATTTAAAAACAGCACTTTCTATATATCAAGCACAGTCCTGGGGCAGGATGGTTCTGTTGAAGTGATTGAGGAAAGCTGGAGAGGTGAGATATTTAATCTGGCTCTTGAAGGAAGCTGTTCTAAAGTCAATTGGTGGGAGGAGAGGTGAGGCAAAAAATTTTAGGGCTTATTAAGTCCCAATCTAACTTTCTCATTTAGGTGTGTGTTTTACCACTAGAATTTGTTTCCAGCTTGATACACTTTCAGATGACAACAGTAGACATTGTTTAAATTAAAATTTTAGAAACAATAACTTAGAGCTACTGAAGCAGATTTCTCAGATCTCATTCTCCCATTTGCCACAACCTGAGCAACTGTTACCTACTCTTATTCCCTGAAAAATATTTCTTATCTTAAGAATAAAAGACCGTATGAAATCACTCACTCTAGGTTTGCTCCCTGCTTCTTTGATCTCCGACTTCTTTTCTTGTCTTCTGTTTCTGTGAGTCTCTGTCAAGATTCTTTTCTTGGCTATGTGCTTTTCTTCCCCAAGAGATTCTCTAGAATTTCCAGGCTGTATGTAACCATATGAGTGAGTCAGACTGTTGTTTCCAGTGCTTCCCCCACCATGGGCTCCATCTCTTTGGTATATTGCCATTCAACACACTTATTTAACAAATGTCCATCAAGCACCTACCATTTGCTACCTGGTACTGGATTCTTGAGATTCAAAGTTCAAAAACATAGTCTCTGCCCTCCTTCGTACAGTAGAGCAAAGAGATGACATCACCCCAAATGAAATATTTTCTATTCTAAACTATTCTTTCTTTGACATTTGTTTGTTGTTGTTGTTTTGGGGGGGTTATTTTTTGTTTATTTGTTTTTTAGATGCAATGGGTACATGTGGGTACCTACATGCATAGGTTTGTTACATCTGTATATCATGTGATGGTGAAGTTTGGACTTCTATTGAACCCATCACTCAAATATTGAACATGGTAACCAATAGGCAGCTTCTCAACCCTTACCCGCCTCCCCACCTCCTTCTCCCCTTTAGAAGGCCCTAGTGTCTGTTGTTTTCATACTTGTGCCCAAGTGCACCCAGTGCTTAGCTCCCACTTATAAGTGAGAACATGCAGTATTTGGTTTTCTGTTTTTGTGTTAATTAGCTTAGAATAATGACTTCCAGCTGCAGCCATGTTGCTGCAAAGGACATGATTTTGTTCTTTTTATGGCTGCATGATATTCCATGGTGTAAATATACTACATTTTATTTATCCAGTCCATCTTTGATGGCTATCTAGATTGGTTGCCTGACTTTGCTATTATAAATAAGTGCTGCAATAAACATACAAGGCATCTTTTGGGTAAAACAATTTATGCTCCTTTGGGTATAATACCCAGCAGTGGGATTTTGAGTTAAATGGTAAATGTATTTTTAGTTCTTTGAAAAATCTACAAACTGCTTTCCCCAGATGCTGAACTAGCTTACATTCCCACCAAAAGTGTGTGAGCGTTGCCTTTTCTCCACAACCATGCGAACATTCTTATTTCAATTTATAGCATCATTATTTCTTTATCATTATTATTATTATAAAGATGTGGGGTGCAATTCAGGGTTAGGTATACAAACGTTGATTATGTAGGTACCCTTGTTGATGAGGTGTGCCCCTCCCGCCCCTAGCAGTTTCCCTCAACTGCCAATCCCACCCCCTCCCCTGACAGTTTCCCACTACTGCCAATCCCTTTCTTATATTTTTATAATTGTCAAGGTCCACTTATGAGTGAAAACATATGATACTCTGTTCTTCATTTCTAAACACTGAGTATGAGCAACACTAAATCCATCCAGGTTACTGCGAAGTCCATATGTTTTTCTTCTTTATGGCTGCCTAATATTCCATTGTGTATGTGTACTACATCTTTTTTATCCAGTCCAGCTTCAATGGGCAGCATGGTTGGTTCCATGTCTTTGTTATTGTGAATAGAACTGCAACTAACATGCGTGTGCAGGTATCTTTTTGTAGAATGATTTGAGTTCCTCTAGGTATATTCCCAATAGGGGAATTGCTGGGTCATATGGAAGGTCAATTTCTAGTTCTTTCAGAAATCACCACACTGTCTTCCAAAGAGGTTGCACTAGTTTTCTTTCCCACCAGCAGTGCAGAAGTGTTCCTTTTTCTCCACATCCTCGCCAGCATCTGTTGTTCGTTTTATTAACGATGGTCATTCTTACACGGGATAGGTGGTATCTCAATGCGGTTTTGATTTGCATTTCTCTGATGATGATTGAGGCTGAGCCTGGCCTCTTTGAATATTTCTTAAGTGTCTACTTTGTAGAAACTGGGCTGTGATACCAAGCAAGACACATTGTTCTTTCTTTCCAAGAACCTGTATTCTAGTGGGTGAGGCAGGGAACAGAGGCCTGATAAACAAGGATGTGTTATCTAAGTGGGCTGGAAGTCTTCCCTTGACCTTCCAAGTTCATCCAGTGGGCTGCCCATCATGCTGACATTTTTGGAATATATCGGTGGACTGATTATTAGTTAATAATTTGTCATTTGTCCCTGGGTGTTATTGAGGTATAACTCACAAATTGTGTATATTTAAAGTGTACAGCCTGATGTTTTGATTTATGTAGATGTTGTGGTATGATTACCTCAATGAGCTTTGTGGGTCCGTGGCTTCCAATTGGTTTGTCTGATGAGACCTGCCACTGGGATATCAAAATAAAGAAGAGAGTGAAGTCAGAGTGTTTGTTCCCCCAGTTCCATGACCTGGCTCACCAAGTCCTATCCATGACAGTTTCTCACTCTTTGTCGATTCTGAGATTTTCTCAACATCACATGTCATTCCTACATACCTTCACCCCATCCTGAGGTTTTATTTCCACATAAAATTAAGAGAAAAGCCTTAGCTTCCATCACAAAAGCTTTTACAATCAACTTTTTTTTACTTGAGTGACATGTCCTTCTTTCTCTCTGTCACTTTTTTATGCTGTGATAACATGATCCTCATGGAGACAAAATGAAAAAAACAATTTTGTCTAGAACTTGTGGAAAATAAGGTCCAACAAAATCCATAAATGAGGGATCTAATTTTGCCAAAATCCAAACAGGTCACACGGTAAATCTGCATGGGACCAGTAATTTGTTTATTAGTCATTGAAGTCAATGTCACATCACATCAAATTCACCATCTTAACAATTTTTTTTTGAATTTGAATCTCACTCTGTTGTCCAGGCTGGAGTGCAGTGGCATGCTCACGGTCACCGCAGCCTCGACCTTCCAAGTTGCTGGAACTACAGGCATGTGCCACCACACCTGGCTAATTTTTTGATTTACTTTAGAGACGAGGTCTTGCCAAGTTGCCCAGGCTGGTCTCGAACCCCTGGGCCCAGGCAATCCTCTTGCCTCAGTCTCCCTAAGTGCTGGGATTACAGACTTCAGCCACCATACCTAGCATAACAATTTTTACAGCTTACAATTCAGTGGCTTTTAGTACATGAACAATGTTGTACAACTATCACCACCACTCAGCTACAAAACATTTCCATGACCCCAAAAGGAAACTCCTAACCCATTGAGCCATCACTTCCCATTTCTCCCTCCTCTGACGCCTGGCAACCACTAATCCATTTTCTGTCTCTATGGTTTTGTCTGTTCTGGACATTTCACATAAATAGAGGCACAAAATATGTTGCCTTTTGATTTTAGGTTCTCTCACCAAGCATAACATTTCCAAGGCTCATCCATACTGTAACCTGTGTCTGAGTTGGATGGACCATGTTTTGTCTGGTCATTCATTCATTGATGGACATTGGAGTTTTCACTTTTTGGCTACTATGAATAATGCTGCTATGAACATTCTTATATGAGTTTTTGTTTGAATCCCTTTTTTCAATTATCTTGTGTATATATTGAAAAGTGAGATAGTAATTTTCTTCCCCATTGCCCATGGGTGGCCATGGATTGCCCTTACCCACATAATTCTTACACACTATCTGCTTAAAGTGTGCTCCTGCTAGTTCTTCTTTTAAAGATCTAACAAACACCTCTGTCTGGTCAGGAAAAACCACCTTCTGAGGTGAGTACACTTAGATTAATGGTAATGACATTTTTCAGAGATGGAGATAACTGTGGGGGTGGAGAAGGTGTGGGAGGATAATGAGGAATTTGGTTTTGCTTAAAGTAAGCTTGAAAATGTGTAGTTTTAGCTGGGAGTGGTGACTCATGCCTGCCATCCCAGCACTTTGGGAGACAGAGGCAAGAGGATTGCCTGAGTCTATGGGTTTGAGACCAGCCTGGGCAATTGCGAGACTGCATCTCTACAGTAAATCAAAAAATTATCCAGGAATGGTGGCACATGCCTGAATGTCCAGCTACATGGAAGGCTGAGGTGGAAGGATTGCCTGAGCCCAGCAGGTCAAGGCTGCAATGGCTGTGAGAGTGCCACTGCACTCCAGTCTGGGCCACAGAGTGAAACTCTGACTCGAAGGAAAGAAAGAAAGAAAGAAAGAAAGAAAGAAAGAAAGGAGGGAGGGAGGGAGGGAGGGAGGGAGGGAGGGAG
>CAUYQG010022976.1:0-41347 GCA_963574415.1 Tarsius wallacei
TCCACTCACCTCAGCCTCCCAAGGCGCGGGATTACAGGCTGAGCCACCGAGCCTGGCTGGAACATACTATTGATAAACGTTCCAATGCAGCTGAATCTCAACAGCACCAAGCTGAATGACAGAAGCCAGACAGGAAGGGCACATCTCATAGAATTCCACAGACATGACATCCTAGAAAGGCAAGCAAGAGGCACAGGGACTGCCAGGGACTGGGAGAAGAGATGGGAGACTGAGAAGAGGCACAAGGGAACTTTTACACATTACAGAACTGCTCTGTATCTTTTTTTGACAGCTCTACTGAGGTATAGCTGACATACAAAAACCCTGCACATATTTAACATACATAATTTGATAAGATCGGACATAAGCATACACCTATGCAACCATCACCACAATCAAGGTAATGGACATACTCATGATCTCCAAAGTTTCATGTATCTCTGCTTTTGTTCTGTTTCGTTGTGAAAAACACTTAACATGAAACTTACCTTCCTAACAAATTTTTAGGTGCATAATGCAGTATCGTAGACCATAAACACTATGTTGTACAGCAGATCTTTGGAACTAATTCATTTTGTATAACCTTAACTTTATACCAACTGAACAATAACTCCCCATTTTGGTCCTTACACAACTGCGTATGTTTGTCAAAACTCATAAAATCACACTTAAAAGAGTAAATTTTATTGCATGTAATACCTCAATAAATCAAACTTTTAAAAATAAAAGAAAAAAGAGGTAATAGGCAATGCCATTTATATTTAAGATACACTGTAAAGAATGAATATTTTATAAAATAAACAGCACCTAAAAACAGAACAAAGAGAAATTAGTGAGGACAACATCATATGGGTAAATTTAACACTTCTTTAATCAGTCCTTGAGTACCAGAGAAAAAAGAGCATTACTTAACAAAACTACAAATGAATAATTGAAAAAGAATAGCACAAACTTGACCAACTGGTTAGTAATGGATTCTAACTACTAGATGTGTTAACTCATTTTAATCTATTTACAATAACACTATCTGATCGTCAGTCTGCCCAGTGACAGATAAGAAAACTGAGACACATAAAGATTTGGCAATTTGGCAAAGGCCTGGTAGCCAGTGGAACAGAGATTCAAACCCAGGTCATTTGTTTTAAAGGTGACAACAGCCAACCCTAGTCATCTGTATTTGTAACTCAGCCACTTACAGCCACTGTGACATGTAAAAAATAGCATTTCCTTATGTCTCTCCACCTTATTTACATTTTTCCACTGTACAAAAAATGGCAAAACAAATTCATGTGGAATTTGTTTTTTCCATCAGAAAGTCTGGGTCCAATATCTGCCAAATCATGCGATCAGATACACCTAAGAAAAAACACATTTAAATCACACAGATCCAAAATTCCATTAAGCTATGAACAAAGAGAAAGATCACTGCTTGTAACGGACAGCCAATCCCCAGAAAAGGTGATCCTACAGAATTGGAGTAGAAAGTAAATACATTTCTGCAAATGTTCCTTTAGATTCCTTTTCATAACTTTTAAAAGTCACACTGAGCCAGTCTGGAGAAGGATGAAATGTTTAAGGAGTTTCCTTAAATTTTTTAACCCGAGGACCACACCAATAGGAAAAGAGCAATCCTACAACACAGATGCCCCAGAACCATCCAATTCCAGTATTCTCTCCCACTGCTCTATAATCTATCATATGTCAATAGACAGGAGCTGTGGAAAGAGAGGCCCAAGCCCAGACTAAGGAATCAGAAAACTCTTCTAGAAGAATTTGATGCCAGACCTCGCTCTGAAGGATAAACAGGAATTATCCAGATAAAGAAGTTGGAGCAAAGCCTACTCCAAGGAGAAGGAAAAATTAGTGTGAGCAAAAAGTCTTGAGGGCCAGTGGTACATTCTAGAATCAACTGGAATACACAGCTACAGCACTAAGCACTTGAAATGTGCTGGTCCAAACTGAAATGTGCAGTACATTTTCTGCTACATTAAAACAAACAAACCCACAACAGGACAGGTATGGTGGCTCACACCTGTGGTCCCAGCATTTTGGGAGGCAGAGGCAAGAGGATTATCTGAGCTCAGGGGTTCGAGACCAGCCTGGGCAACATGGTGAGACCTCGTCTCTACAAAAAATAAAAATAAAAAAATTAGCCAGGAGTGGTGGCCCATGCCTTTAGTTTCAGCTACTTGGAAAGCTGATGCGCAAATATCGCCTGAGCCCAGCAGGTCCTGTCTGCGGTGGTGGCAAGCATGCACTACACTCTAGTCTGGGTGACAGAGCAAGACTCTGACTCAAAAAATAATAATAATAGAATAAATTTTTAAAAAATTAAGTAGCCGCATTTAAGAAGGGAGGAAGAAACAGGTGAAATTAATCCTAATGATATATTTAACCCAAAATATCCGAAATGTTATTTCAACACATGGTCAACACAAAAGTTATTGAGCCAAAACCTGGTTCTTTGAATAGGTAAATAAAACTGATAAATGTCTACCATTGTGGTGATAGTTACTTAGGTGTATACATTTGTCAAGATTTACCTACTATATATCTTAAAATGCTTCATTTTACTGTATGTAAATTATACTTTAAGAAGTTGATTTAAAAACAAAATGACACAAAAACATTCTTTCCTTTTATCTTTTATCTCTCTTCCTTTAATGACTCAGTGATTGAAAGGTAGGAACCCCAAGAATCTTAGAATAGAAGAACTTGGTAAAAAAAAAATCCTAGCAGTAGTGCAGCCACTTTGTCTCAGCTCTACCCCTGTCACGTATTGCTGAGCGTTTCTACTGACCAGCCTATTCTTTCACCTCTTCATCATTAGCAAGAAGTAAAACCAGCCTCCTAGGGTTAGGACCTGGTAATTATTTCAAGCCCCTTAAGTATGTCTAGCCCTAATTGCTCTTCTAGGCATCTATGTTTCCAGCAATGACTATTGCTATCAGTCTTCCATAACCAGCCTCCAGCCCACCACCTGGAGTTACGAGATACTGGTGGTGCCTGGGGATGTCGAGAAACAAGACTTTTGTGACTTCTGTTATCTACATCAAAGAATACAACCTCCAGACGTTTTCCCTTAGCCCAAGAGAACCTTAAATATATCCAGCCTCTCAGCCTTCAAGGCCTCACTCGCCTATCGAGTGCCAGTCCCTTTCTGTCTATGGAAAGTGGATAATAAACTTTGCTTCTTTCTCTTTTGCAATTCTTTGCATCATTCCCGTGGCACCGGCCCACTTTGCCTCAGTTTAACCTTTCACCGATTCAAGATGTTTTAGAAATTGTAATTAGTTGTTTTCACTGTAATCATTTATATTCCAATGTATTTTATCAATATTAATAGTTGCTAATTGTTAAACATATATTTTACAGTTTTCGTACAAATTCTTGAAAATCTTGTGTGTATAGAGGTTCTTGGCTTCCGTCCACCCTCCTCCCAGCACATTCTGGGACCCTCACCACAGTCTGCATCCTCATTCTTGCTTTCTGGCCCAGGCTCTGGAGGCTTGGCCACACTTCAGAAAATAATGCAGCACTGCTAATTTAAATATTTTGAATACCCATCATGTGCAGAGTGCCTAACATTTAAAAAACAAAAATAAGACACCTCTATACACATTGCCTCTTTCTGGCACCCAACAGTCACATAGGGTGTTGCAAGTGATACAGTACCCAGGGGTTACAGATGAGGAAGAGGGGTGCAGGGCTCAAACTTCAGTGAGGTCTTCTGCCTCTGGGGCCAGGGGTCTTTCCTCGCTCTGCTACCAGCACGGCCCTTCAGGCTGGTGTGTGTGCCAGGGAAGGCAGGCTGCACCTCCTGTTTGGAGCACCCACCACTTGGTGGCTAAGGAGCAAGCTGACAAAGAAATGGAACAAGTCAACCTGAGGCAAAGGAAGCAGGAGGCTGTGTTAGCACTGCAGAGGCAGGTCAGAGAGGAAGGCTGGGGCTGGATGCGGCCTGCAGCCACCAACTGAAGACGTTTGCAGGGCACCCTCCTGGCCCCAGAACCTGCTACCATAGAAACTGATCATCAAGGAGCTCCTAGCCTGAATTCAGCATTTGAATACAGAACTGCTTTATAAATAGGGCTCAGTGTATGGGGTTACAGATGGCTGTGTTTGTGGCTAATCCTGCAAACAGTTTCTCCCGTAACTTCTCCTCTCGGTTTAACACAACTTCCGGTGTCCTCTGCTCTTGTACTCAGAGATCCAAGAGCAGGGGACACTGAATATGTAAAGCAGGACAAGCTTAGGACAAGGGGGTAGGGTGGAAGATGCATCATGCCAGTTCCATGGAAAGGCATTCAAATTCAATTTTTAAAAGAATACACACCTGACAGTCAACTGCAGCATACCTGTCAG
The DNA here is from genome assembly GCA_963574415.1 of Tarsius wallacei. Taxonomy (NCBI): domain Eukaryota; kingdom Metazoa; phylum Chordata; class Mammalia; order Primates; family Tarsiidae; genus Tarsius; species Tarsius wallacei. The sequence continues at coordinate 4,366 of CAUYQG010022976.1, forward strand.
TTCACAAGCTTGGTCTTAGAACATGACATTCTTTTTTTTTTTTTTTTTTTTGAGTCAGAGTCTCATTCTATCACTCAGGCTGGAATGCAGTAGCACACTCACGGCCACCACAGCCTTGATCTGCCTGGCTCAGGCGATCCTTCTGCCTCAGCCTTCCAAGTAGCTGGAACTACAGGTGTGCACTACCACAACTGGCTAGTTTTTTGATTTATTGTAGAGAGGAGGTCTCACCAAGTTGCCCAGGCTGGTCTCGAACCTCTAGGCTCAGGCAATCCACTCGCCTTGGCCTTCCAAAGTGCTGAGACCACAGGCTTGTGCCACTGCGCCAGGCCGTGGCATGTTCTTAAAGCTCTTTTCCACTTCCTTTCCTAAGTGGTAAAGAGAGAATAACCCTAGTTAACACTGAGAATTCACCATATTCCAGGCACCATTCTAGGCACTTTGTTTACACTAAATCATTTAATCTTATAAAACACCAATGGACGTAGAAATAGTTACTCTACTCATTTTATAGATAGAGAACTGTAGTACAGAAAAATTAAGTCAATTGCTAAAGATTGCATAGCAAGGAAGCTGAGAAGCTGGGCTGGGAACCCAGCAGGCAGGCTCCCAGGCCCCAGCCCCCTGTGAAGGCTGTTAGTGCAGCAAGGTTTGCTTTTCCATTGACGGAATTCTCTTCTGTATTGTGATGCAACATGGGGTCACTAGCTTCATCCTACCTCTTGGAGAGAGATCACCCCTATTTGTGGTCCTCACCCTTGACCTAGACTGAGATCCACCACCTGTCTCCCTGCCCTGCCCATAACACACTCCCACTCTGCCTGCCTCTGCTCCCTGGCACCTCTCACCTTCCAGCATGCTGTTTCCCAGACTCTCTTTCCTTTACCTTCTAGCCCCAACAGCCATCACTCACTTGAAGACCTTTACCCTCCTCCGGCTTCTGCAGGCCAAGGTGCCTGTCCCCTCCCCTCTGCACCTCCATAGCACTTGGCAAATATTCCTAGTACAGGCATTTGCACAACTCATTTTTATTCATGAGCCTGTCTCCAAAATCTGCAAGCTCCCCCAGGACACAATGCAAATGCTAAGAGGATGCAGAGAACTAAAACAGCCAGTGGTGCCTGTTTAGGTCAGCCTGACCTCTCGTGAAGGGGTCTGGTTTTCTAGGACCTGCTGTCCCTGTCTTTCCCCTTACTTTCAGGTCCCCAGTGGAGACCCCAGACTGACCTTGAGCCTTGAATGGTATCCCACATCCAGTGAGTCTTTTCACAGGCATCTCTGGGTCTGCAGTCTGGCTTACTAGTTCTGAGGACAGGTGCCTGTCTTGCCACCCAGGTACATGCTGTGTCTTACTTAACATAGATAATGCGCAAAAAAAAAAAAAGTAAACTTTGAGCCAGGAATGAGGCAGGTCAGAAGGAAATGCCCTTATTGAAGCTTCTAGATATAGTCTTAATTTTTCAGCAGTAGAAATGCAACTGAAAACCCAAAGTGAAAACATCATCCACCATGGCCACAATTCCCTGTGGACCATCCCAGACACTCTGGGGTCTCTAGGCTCTGACCCAGCATAGCCAACAAACTGTTTCTTCAAGAGCCTGCAAATGCCTATACCTACTTAAGGATACACACACACACACACACATACACACGTCACCTGGTTGAACATAAACACTTGAGGACAGCAGTCTCCTCCATCCCCAGCAGTCCAGCTCAGCATCCTGTGTCAGGCAAAAAGGAGGCAGCTCTATCCACTCTTCTGGCCTGGGAAGGGTACCTGCTATAAGAAGGCACTGTCTAGCCAAAGCAGGGCAATGTACAGTGGCAGGATCCACCCTTGATGTCTGTTTTTGGTCAGGAGAAACCAGGAGGCTTGAAGGCTTAATAGGAGAAGTGAGTCCATTTAAAAAAGAAAGAAGTATCTTCCTTCATTGGGGCCCACTGGTGGTCCCTGGAAACCAGATACTACCTGTCTCCTACCTATCTGCTTTCATTTTCCAAGAGTGTCTCCTGGTCAAGGGCTCAGCAAATGCTCGAGATCTCAAATTCTGTGTTGACCACGGTGTGTTGGCTGCAGAGAAATAAGAGGACCCCAGCCCCCGCCTACCCCAAAGTCACCTCACATCAGTGGCTCCAGCAGCATTGCTGGCTGCTCCAGGGTGTGACGGAGCCCAAACTATCAAGGCTTGGAGCCAGCTCACCAGTTGCAGATTTCATCACAACCCCTCTTGTTTTAGATACAGAGCCCAAAGACAGGCATGCAAATCTGCTGCTCTGTGGCCAGATTTTAAATAATACGCTAAGATGTTAGGTCAGAAAACACTCTACTTCTTTCCATTCTACCTTTCTCCCACTTGCTTATGAAGTGCTGTGAACAGCCTGGGGACGGATGCTATATTTCAATGCTTGTTTTTGTTTTTATGGCCTGAAGACTTTTTTATTTCTGTTGGAGCTAAATGTTTTTCAGAGTGAGCAAGGATAGCCTTTTTGCCTTTTAACATTTAGCTGATGGGGGGAAAATGCTACGCTTCCTTGGCCACCATGGCAAATGTCACACTAGAGAATCTCGACATGTAAAGAACTAGCTAGGAAGTTAGAGTCCAAATGGATGACTGTATCCAAGTCAAATTTTCTTCTAACCAACAATTAAAGGGTTCATCCTGCCCTGCCTCTTCCAACTCAATCTAGATCTGTGACCAGCCTCTACCACCAGAAGACCTATAGACACAGTTTAATCTCTCTCGGGAGAATGGAGACTTCTCTTGGGAAAACCAAAGGATGAGTCTGCAAGATGCCAGACCTCACATGGATCATCCCTACCAGAAAAGGAATCATACTATTTAAGGGTTATCAAGTAACAGTAGATGTTGGTAGTGCTCTTAATGGAAAGGCAGTAATAATAATAAAAAGAGACAAACACAAGAAATTTTACTCCTGGTGTCTACATACAGTGGTCGGATATTCCAATCTACTCCCACTCTCCAAAATGATTCATTCATTCAACAAATATCTACTACTGCCTATATGTGCCAAGCACATTTCTATACATACTGCTTGTTACATACAATGAAAAGATGAGGTCTATCCCTCAAAGTCTAGGGGGAAGACAGGTGCATGAGCAACAGATCCAACAACACTGAGCAGTGATGAAGGGTGATGATGCCACACACAGTGTGGTCCTGGAAAGGAGCCCTTGTGTGTGGGGGTGGAGGCAGAGAGGGCTGCACAGAGGAAGACCCTTGAACTGACTCTATGTGGAACTACAGGAGTTTGCCAGACCTGCTGGGTAGGGGAAAGAGAAAGGAGATTCCACGCAGAGGAACCAGAGTATGCTATGCATAAAGGCATCAACAAACAAGGCCACCCTAAAGCTACCCACAAGCAGTGCAGTGCCTGCTATCAGGGCACAAAGATGCTGGGCATGTCTTGAGTGCCTACTGTAAACACTGTGTGTGTGTGTGTATGTGTGTGTGTGTGTTTGTGTGTGTGTGTGTGTGCGTATGTGTGCATATGCTCACACATGTGCAAAGGTTGTGCTTCTGTGTCTGCATATGTGCATCTGTTTGCAGCGTGGGCTGCAGTATGAAGCTTCGTGCATAAGTGGGGGCCCCTCATCTCTACCCTGGACTTCTTACTCTTGGTAACCAAATTTCCTTTCTTAACACCAGAATTTGGTGCAACTGATCCCCATGATGGCTTGTGGGGGCCTATCCATTTCACTTAGTGAGCAGATGTGGTAAATTAGAGGTACCTGTTCTAGCTGTGACAACTTCGTGCAGCATCATAAACATAGGCTGGAGGACTCTAGAGGGCCAGTCTATGACTCACCCTCCCTCTGTGTCTAACAATCCCAGAAGAACTCAGCAGAGTTTACCTGAAAGAAAGCTCACAGGTGGCTAGAAAGCATCGTTTTGATGCCAGCTAAACCTCTCTCTCCCCCTCTCCTCCATCCGTGGATTTCCCCAGGTGGAGAAGTAAACGACTACAAGGCAGGGAGGAGGCACTTCGACTTTTCCAGTCTCTGAGCCTGCACTGAAACCCAGGGCATACACCCTCCTCTGTGAGCACTGATGATTACTTCCTCTGCCTGAGGAAGGAGATGTGCACTGAGCTTTGATGGATGGGCCATAAGCAGCTCGCGCCTAGGTACTTTCCAGGACGATCAGAGGCAGAGGACTTGAGAAGGTGCTCAGGACGGAAGCATCTGAACAAATAAGGCAATCAGAAGGGAAAGAAGATATGGGCATTTCAAAGCCATCTTGCATCTCTGCAGGAAGAGGAGAGTGAAGAGGAGAGAAGAGAGCCTTCTTCTTGATTTAACTGCCTGTGAATTTGCTCCTGAGAGCTCTTGGTGCTGAATCCAGCAGACAAAGCAGACAGGAAGAGAGGTTCATGTCAGTGTGATTTGGGAGACTGCTGAAGAAGTGACCTTGACCTTTATTCCTGCCATTATGTCCCAGTGACCCCCAAATAGTAGGCTGGTTGAAACAACACAGACAAAAACTGTGCTTTTAATATTTGCTAGACAACAGGATCCAGGAAAGCAGGAAAGACAACAAGATCTAGAAGTGAACAGAATCAGGAACAAACAATTAAATCTGTAAAATGGGTTGAATTTATTTCCTATGGATTATCTGTATAATATGTGACTTATCCATATTTGATCATTATTACATGTCAAGAGCTGTCTGTCTTCATCACATGACAATGCTTCTGGGCCATGTCCCCCCAGCAGCTCCTGTGTACTAGGGAGGGAGGCAGTAAGACAAACAATACCACTATCCAAAGAAAAGCATAACCAGAGGAGGGATATTCTGTCCCAAATCACCACATAAAGTTTCAAGTGGGGAGCTATTTGTGTGCTTATGAATTAATCGATACCACAGTTCACATCTGTGTAGAATGATTAAACTAGAAAATGGTACCCTCTGCTTCCTTAAACTTCTGCAACATGCTCTAATAATTAAAAATCTCTTTTATTACTTGAAATTTGTTTATTTAAAATAAATAGGAATGCAAGAGCTCACTGGGTTTATTTAGACATAGATCCCTACCATCTGGTCACTTTTTGTTTTTTAGAAAAAAAAACAGAAAGCAACACAAATAGATTAAGGTATTTCAAAATGTCTTCAGACCCTAACTCTTCTGGATCATTTACAAAGACAGTTTTAAAGCCCTTTATAAAGTCATTTAAAAGCAGCTTTCAAATACACAAGTTACGTCTTATCTCTCTTGATGTCAAAAAAATACCGCAAAACCTGCACAAAACTTTTGTCTTCCCCAAAGCTGCCCTTTGGAAGCAAAATGTTATTCAAAATGAGATTTGTGGTGCAGTAGCCAAGCTCTTTGCAGAAGGTGGGATTAGACATTTTTTCTTTTACATTTTACAAAGTGCTACCTTATCATTATACCTTGTGTTGAAACCACCTCTTTACATGACTGGTGCCAGATGCTCCATTTGAGAAGTGTCACCGAAGCCCAGGCATGGATTCCTTCCACTGCTGAGACATCCTAATACACGAGGTTAATTGGAATCCAAGAATGCTTACTGCTCCTATAGGCCCCATTCAATTAAATGTTCTGCAATTTGCATTTGAAAAGCACATCACCGTCACTGCCTATAATGCAAAACTCAGCCCACAAAATGTGGGTGCTAGACACAATACCCTGAGAGGGTCATTTCCTGAACTGCTTAGAACTGCACTTTTGTGCCCAGCTCTAACAGGGATTTTTCTGTCCCATACACCCTGGGGACACGGTGATGTTGCATCACGGAAAAGCATCTCCCTAGGAGACACTGGTGCTCATGATACATTAATGGGAACTTGTATGCAGGCCATGAGAAGCATCCTCAGCTAGAACTCTGGGCTGTCTGTCCCTCCACTCCCCTTACTACCAACCTTTTCATCTACATTGAAATCAGCGCTGGCCTCGGTCAGTACAAAGCCTGAACTCCTTTTTCCTCTGCGTCCCAAATCTGTCACAAAGCAAAAATGCCCTGACCTCATCGAAGCCATGGGTGCAGTCATGGTGCAACCCAGGCTGCCAGCTCAAGCTCCTGTTTCTGTCTGGGTCACTTCTCAACCTATCTGGACTCAACCTTGTTACTTCAGATCAGAGCTGCCCATAATTAGCTGGGCACAAATGCCCTGCGGCTGCCAAAATGAGGAGGCTCCGATGCCTTCTGGGTGACTCGCGGAATGAACCAGACAAGGATGAAATGCACAGATTCTCAACAGAATTGCAAGAAAATAAGACCAAATGCAGCAAGCTTCACACAATACCCCTCAGGGCTCCTATCTGAGCTTCCCTTCCCGGCTTTAGGCTTCAATAAAAGCAGGGAGCTGGAATCAATGTCCCCAGGCTGGACTGGCTCAAATTACTGGCTCACTCCTTCCCAATACCTCCAGGAGTAAATTCTGAGAGCAGCAGCAATTTAGAGCAGAAGTGCCCACAGCCACGCCTAAGAATCATCCTGGACACACACACAGATACACTCACACTCACACCCTGCTAAATTCCCATAGTCCAAGTGCACCTGCAGGCAAAGCCTCCCTTTCCAACTTGGTACCTCTCAACAAGGTCCTCCCTAAGACAAGGCCTGCAAATCCCTACTCCCCAGGCAAGGCCAGACTGAAAAGAGGAGGAAGGTCCTGCAGGCAACACAGTAAAAGAAAAGTAAAGCCAAGTTGGGGAGGGAGCCTAAATCTTGGGTTATAAAGTGAACAGTCGATGAAGGATATTTTTAGAGAGCCTGAAGCTGAGAGAGCCTCAGAGGTCCAAATGAGATTGTTCCCACAATGGAGGATATTTATTTTAACCTGTCAGGTCTAGTTGTAAAAGTCTTTCTTCAGTATGACACGACACGGAATCCAGGGATTTGAGCAGGATCTCGGCTTCTAACTCATTAAAGGACATCTAGCCCAGCCATCCAGGGGGCATAAATGTTCCTTCAGGGGTCCCTGAGGATCAAGGGTTGGCTTTGGGTTTCCCAAGCACAAGGTTCGGGGTTGGGTGAGGGGACATGGTTCTCTTGTGCTTTCCCCCCTCTTTCTGGGGCACTGGATTTAGATGTACACCTCTCTTCCTCTTCCCCCCAAAATCTGAAAACACTTAACATCTGCTAGTATGCCCACCAACCCTCTCTCCCTTGGTTTGTTTGCTGTCAGTGAGGAGTCAAGGTATAACTGTGATCCTCCCAGGAGTTGGCACAGCAAACATGGAAAAGTCTAGAGGTAGGACTTCTGGTCACACTCAAAACTCACGGAGGCCAGGCATGGTGGCTAAAGCCCGTAATCCCAGCGCTCTGGTAGCCTAAGACAGGATGATTGCTTGAGGCCAAGAGTTCAAGACCAGCCTGAGCAACACAGTAACATTCTGTTCCTATAAAAATTTTGTTTAGAAATTAGCTGGGCATGATGGCCCATGCTCTAGTCCCAGCTACTGGGGAGGCTGAGGCAAGAGGATCACTTGAGTTCAGGAGTTCAAGACTGCAGTGAACAGTGATCACACCACCGTACTCCAGCACGAACAACACAGCAAAATCATATCTCTAAAAAATAAATAAATAAAACAAACAAAAATACTCAAAGTACATAAAAAAACTATATAATTTTAAAAGATTATGGTACTTAAAAACATTGCCTCACTGTGTCAGAGGAGGGCTGGCCCTGACTATGCTTGCTTCTGCTGCTTCCCGGCACACTCCTCAGCTCCCTTTCCCAACATCTAGGTAGGAAAGCCACTCTGAGCTCTGGTCAGTGAGCATGAGTGGAAGTGATGAGTGCCACTTCCCACTAGGCTCACGGGACTTCCCATGCCCCTTCCACTATGATCACACAAGCACAGTGACCTTGAAAGGGAGGTATGGAAAGCGGTGACACTAAGATGGCAAGGGCCACCATACAACGGACAGCCACCCATCTATGAGTAAAGCCTGTTCTGGACTTCACCTGAGCATTAAATAAACATCAATTTAAGCAATCATGCATGTGAGGGTTTGCTTGTTACAGGGTAGGGTAGAGAGTATAGATAATATAAACAATTCACCTAAAAATGACCCAAAATAAAAAATTACAATTACAGCCGGGCTTGGTGGCTCAGTCTGTAATCCCGCGCCTTGGGAGGCTGAGGTGATTGGATTGCCTGAGCCCGCGGGTTCGAGACCCGCCTGGGCAGGCGAAACCTCATCTCTACAATAAATCAAAAAAATTAGCCAGGCATGGTAGCGCGCGCCTGTAGTTCCAGCTACTTGGAAGGCTGAGGCGGAAGGATCGCAGGAGCCCAGCAGGTCGAGGCTGCGGTGGCCAGGAGTGGCCACTGCACTCCAGTCTGGGCGACAGAGTGAGATTCCAACTCAAAAAAAAAAGAAAAAAAATTACAATTACAATGGTGGGACCATTGCATCTACTTTTAGAGCTCAGATGTGATTACTGACACAGAGGCCATGTGATTAATGGAATATTCTAGGTAAGTTTATCGTCTCCTGCAAGTTGTCGGGGACCACCACAGGTTTCCTTTTCCTGCAAACTTACTGTCACAAACTGAAAATGAGCAGCTTCTCCATCCACAATGAACACCCACTGCAATCAAATAACAGTGTGTTCCACATCACCTAGTATGACATGGGGTACTGGTTCTCATCATGCATCTTTCTCACCAGCACAGCACTCAGGAGTGAATCAGCCCAGGCTGCCATTCTTCTGAGGGTTCAACTCTCATTAGAGAAGCATCTGGTGTACTGCTGGGGGCTGGGATACCCTGGTCAGCCCAAGATGAACCAGTGGGCAGCTGAGCCAGCATTCAGCACAAGGCTCCTAAAATGTCACCACGGGGCTCTCCTTTAGGCTTATGACCTTCCACAGCCATTTCCAACTCAGACACTTCTACCCCTTGTTCTCCCCGCCTTCCCCTGCTTGCCTTGCCCTCAGCACCAAGTCTCTTCCACTGCTGTTCTGCCACCTTTCCATTGTTTTCTGTTTTCCCTCTCAGACCACAGGAAATCTCTGTTAACGTGACTTTTAAAATTTCCACTCCAGTCATTACCTTATGTGCTACCTCCTGCTACCATGCATGGCATTTTCTGAGAATTTCCAAATAACCCCCAGAGGATGTTCTTGGGCCCGGTAAACCTGGGACATACCCACATGGGGACTCACAGCTGACTTCAACACAAGGCTCAGCAGTAGACCACCTCCTGACCTTGAGTGTTCTCAGCAGTCATCTGAGTCTGGGGCTTCTTCTCCCATATAATGGGAATAATACCTTTGCCCCAGAGTTATCATAAAACTAAATGCATTCATTCCTTCAATACATATGGACTGAGTACCTTCTGTGTTCTAAGAACCACTTTAAGCTTTATAGATTTAATAGTGAACAACAGGGCATCTCATGAGGCTGGCGTTCTGGTGAGAAACAACAACAAATAAACAAATAACTATATAAGATGCCAAGTGGAGATAAGTGCTATGAAGAAAACTAAAGCCAAGTAATGGGATGGGGACCAAGAGTAAAGGTGGGAGGTAAGTAGGAGAAGGGTATTTAGGGAAGTTCTCTCTGATGAAATGACTCATAGCAGAGGCCTGAGTGGAGCCAGAGAACAAGTGGAAAGGCCCTGAGGTAGGATATAAAATACAATGCACAGAAAAATGCACTGAAGGGTGCTCTACAGGTATGAGTGAGGGCTAAACTCTGACCTTTTTTCTTTACCTTGCCAAATTCCTACCTAAGGAGCCTGGAGAGACAGCCTTTTAAAACTATTTCATGTAATTCCAGCACTTTGGGAGGCTGAGGTGAGAGGACTGCCTGAGCCTGCGGGTTCAAGACCAGCCTGGGCAACATGGTGAGACCTTGTCTCTACAATAAATAAAAAAATTAGTTGGGCATGGTAGCGCGCGCCTGTAGTTCCAGCTACTTGGAAGACTGAGATGGAAGGATCGCCTGAGTCCAGCAGGTTGAGACTGTGGTGATCAGGAGCGTGCCACTGCACTCCAGCTCGGGCAACAGAGTGAGACTCCAACTCAAAAAAAACAAAAAAAAACCCAAAAAACTATTTAATGTGGTTTACCTTCCAACTTGGCTCCAGCATAACATTACATAACAGATAAAGTCTGTCACCTATAAGGCTTCATCCACATATAAAGAAACTTAACTTCCTTATCATTCCTCAAGCTGTCCATTTCCTTTACTACTTTCCAAATTCCTTAGGTAGCTCTACCTAACTAACTGCTGGTCCATAAATCTTTATAACCTGCAATTGCCCCCATCTTAAAGACAGTCCACCTTCCTGGACCAACCAATATAAATCTCACTGCATTGATTGATGGTTTCTTGTAACTTCTGTCCTCCTAAACTGTATATAACTGAGCTACAATTCAACCACAGCAGGCACACGTTCTCAGGACCTGCCACAGGCCTAAGGTCACTCACATTGGCTCAAAATAAACCACTTTAAATATTTTACAGAGTTTGGCATCTTTCATCAACATGAGACACGATTCATCTCTGGTATCCCACACACCTTGGACTGAGATGTTTCCCATCAGTCTCCATGCCCGACACAAGATGGCCCTATTTTCCTTTCCCCAGAGTAGATCCAGAGAGCTGATCTCCTACACCACATATTCTCCTTCCCTTCAAGGATATGCCACTGTTGCATATGCCCTTTAGGCAGAATCAGGACAACCAGGCCTTCCTTGAGGATTAGAAGCGCAAGCCTGAGAAGTTCACACACAAGTACAAGGTAAAGCAGTCCTGATGCTGCCTTTGTTATCACATCCTTGCCAACAGGCAGCCAAGACTTAATGAATCTTCTAGAAAGGCTTTGCACAATTCTACCAAGGTCATGGATAATGCAACTAGGAGATAAAGAAACGGACTGAAATGAGATGAACTAAAAACTTAAAGATCACGTTCCAGACAAGTCTGCCTGAAGTCAAGGGTGCTCAGAGTAGAATGGCAAATTTCATTCAGAAAAGGGTGCTCAAGGGACACAGTAATGCAATCAGTCCCACAAATGGAGGAAAATAAACCCATGTGGCTGAGCAGAGTATATAGTGTAGACTAGGCATCAAGAAGATCAGACCACAGGCTGAGCATCCCTAATCCAAAAATCTGAAATCCGAAATACTCCAAGATAGGAAGCCTTTTGGGTGCCAAGGTAACACTCAATGGAAATGCTGATCAGAGCAATTCAGATTTCAGATTTTCAGATTTGGGATGCTCAACTGGTAAGTATATATAAAACAAATATACCAAATCAGAAAATGTCCAAAATCTGACACATTTCTGGCCCCCAAGCATTTTGGATAAGGGCTACTCAACCTGCAGAATGAGCCAAGAAGGGCTATTGCAGGTGGCAGAATCAACTAAATAACCAGTTAGTCATGTGAAAAAGTACAAAAATAATGGTAAACCAATTCTCTATCAAAGAATGTCTGCTGGACGTGGTAAAATTCCTCTCTAAAAATACATTCTTATTTTGAAAGGAATGGGTTCAGGAGGAGTTTCAGGAGGACTGAGTCCCTGGCTCAATGTGTATGGACACCACTCAAAGAAGGCATCCCTGAACAGGCTTCGATGTATCCAGTAAAAGCTCTCCAAATAAATAGCTCTCCAATAAAGTAAACTGCTCTCCAAATAAAAATCTCTCCAATAAAAGCTCACATCAAATTTGTGTACAAACCTCCAGGGTAGCATTATTCTAAATAATGAAAAGGTGGAAACAACCCAAATGACCATCAAGGAATGAATGATTAAACAAAATGTGGTATATCCATGCCATATGCCATTTCATAAAAAGGAATGAATGACATATTGATGATACTTGTTACAACATGGACACACCTTAAAAACATCATAGTATAGCCAGGCGTGGTAGCATGCACCTGTAGTTCTGGCTACTTGGAAGGCTGAGGCAGAAGGATCTCTGGGAACGTGCCACTGCACTCCAGCCTGGGTTACAGAGTGAGACTCCAACTCAAAAAAAAATCACATTAAGTAGAAGAAGGCAGTCTTAGATAGCCACATATCATGTGATTCCATTTATATGAAATGTCAAGAATAGGCAAATCTAATGGAGACACATTAGTTTTCGCCAGGGCCTGGGGGAAGGAATAACGGAGATGATTGCTAATGAATATGGGGTTCCTTTTTGGAGGTAATGGAAATGTTTTAAAATTGGATTCTGCTAATGGCTTAACTACATAACTGTATGAATATACTAAACTATATAACTATCCTCTGTTTGCCTAACACTGACTTAATGTAGCATACAGGCAAACAAATACTGAGCACCCAAACCTCCATTCCTGCAACAGCCTCCAGTGTGAGGCTTGTGTTCTCCATTTTGTGGTGAAGAAATGAAGGATCAGACAGGAAGTTAACTTGTCCAGCAATACCCTACTGGGGAGTGGAAGAGCCAGAAATCAAATCCAGGGCTACGAAGATCCAAAGTTCATCTTTGCTCCAGGACATCAAATGGGGAGATGCTGAGTATGTATGAAGTCCAGATGCACAGTGGATGAATATGAGATGGAGGACAGTTGATTCTTGAACAACCCAGGGGCTGGAGGCACCAATAACTCAGGGTGTGTATAACTTCTGACTTTCCCAAAAGCTAACTTCTAAGAGCCAGCTTACTATTGACTGGAAGTCTTGCCAATAATATAAACAGTTGATTAGCACATAAATGGACTAATATCTACATATATTTTGTGTATTCATGATGAACTTAACTTTTCTTTAATTTTTTCAATGTTTCTAAGCTATGTGGTTCATCCATGAGTGTTTTCAAATTGTTTCAAATCTCCAAAAAAAGTCCCAATATATTTATTGAAAAAAATCTATATATAAGTAGAACCATGCAGTTCAAACCCATGTTGTCCATGAGTCAACTCAGTCACTCACTTTCATTTATATGACAAAGACCTGGGGAGCAGCTGTTGTGGCCCAGGACATGCTTCTGCACTGGGAAGATAACAGTGAACCAGGACATTGTCTTTATGGTGTTTACATTCTGGTGTAGCAGGATGGGAACTAAACATGTAATTAAGCATGCCCTATGTCTGGCAGGCTAAGTTATATAGAGAAAAACAAAGCTAAGGTGGAGGGCAGGTATGTGTGTGTTTGTGTTAAGGGGGTAAGAGTAGGGAGACTACTCTATACAAGGCCGACAGGGGGCCCTCTTTGATAAGGTAATATCCAAGCAGAGCCCTGAACCAAGTGAGGGAGTCATGAGGATATCTGGGGCAAGAGTGATCCAGGCAGAAGAAACAGCAAATGCAAAGGCCCTGAGGTGGGAAGACTTTAACGCAAGTGAAGAACAGCAGAGACCAGGGTGGCTGCAGCTGAGAAAGTAAGAAAGAAACCAGCAAAAAATGAGGTCAGAAAGACAGTGGCAGTTCCCAGAGGCCTTACTCACAGGTGAGAGGGGATCAGATTCTTCCTGCATTTCAGGAGACCACACTGGCAGCTATAGTCTACAAAGGGGACAGATGGTAAGGGTGCCGGGGCAGAAGCCAAGGAAACTAGGTAGGAGGCTACAGCAATAGTCCAGTGCAGTGGTCCCCAACCTTTTTGGCATCAGGGACCAGTTTCATGGAAAACAATTTTTCCACGAACGGGGGCAGAGGGGGGATCATCAGGTATTAGAGTCTCATAAGGAGCACGCAACCTAGATCCCTTGCATGTGCAGTTCACAACAGGGTTTGCGCTCCCATGAGAATCGAATGCCATCGCTGATCTGACAAGAGGCAGAGCTCCTCTCACCCACTGCTCACCTCCAGTTCCTAACAGGCCAAGGACCGGTACAGGTCCACAGCCCCAGGGTTGGGGACCCCTGGTTCAGGGGACAGAAGTCATGGGGACTTGGACAAGGAGGGACACAAAAATGGACTGGACAGGGAAATAAACATCTACCTAGCAAACTTCCAAAGAGTGCTGGGCTGGGTTTAGGTTCTTCCTCCCCGGGGCCAAGCCTCAGCAGGGAGGCAGACAGGTTCTTTCTCCAAGATGATACAGAAGCCAAATTCCCCTCTGCTTGTTCAGACACAGTTAAAGATCTCTCAATGCCAGAGGCTCTTTCCCATTGCCAGATGAGCCATTTATTCCAAGCTGTTTTCTCTTCATCTTTTGCAAACTGCTTCCTTTTGAAAAATTCCGCTTACTCCACTTACAAATAAGTATGCCAGCAGATCTGCAAAGCTAGAGGGAAAATCCCACAAGGTGGGGCAACCAGGGCTGCCCACGAGTGGTAAAACGTATCACAACTGACCTTCGCTTTTCATCCCCAACACTCAGGGCCCATTTTGCATCAAATCCTCCTCAGTCATTTGCTCATAAACAGGAACACAGGTTCTGGGTCTCAGTGCTGAGAGGCCACCCAGGACTTCTGCAGAGCTCCAAAACCAGCCAGCCCCTGCAGGAAGCCAGAGATAAGAGAATGACAATAGCCAGACCTCAGCTGGTCTCTGACCCCAGTGCCTTGAGAAGGGCCTTCTGACCACCACCCCTTGAGAACCACTCCCTCTTCGTCTTGTCCTTGCTGGGAACTGACAGTCCCAGCCCAGGGCTTGGCAAAGAGCACCTCCCAAAAGGCTTCTACTTTTAATAATAGTAAAAACAGCCTCTCCTGTTGGCAAGGGACTTGACAGCATACAAAGTCATTTCAGGAGCATATTTACCAGGGACTAGGATGGTTTTAGAACCAGTCCAGTCATTATGAGCTCACACCTCTGCCCTGAAAAATGCTGGTAATTACAGCTTCCAAACACATTAACACGTAGCAGGCATCTGCTCATCGGTCCAATTACTCATTTCTTTATTAAGGGCAGATACACAAGGCATGATGCCCAGGACGGGGGAATGTGAAGATGAATTCACATGTCACTCTTCTAATGAGCTCCTACTATGTGCTTGGCCCAGGGACACACACACATGGTGCAGAGCTAAAACAAAACAAAACAACAACAACAAAAAAGAAAGAAAGAAAAGAAAAAATGTTTTAACAGAATGAGAAGTAGCCCAGTGCAATGGGTAAGGGTCTAGACTGGAGCCAGACAGCCTGGGTTCAAAACCCAGTCTTGCCACGCCCTAGCCTTGTGCAAGGTATTTCACTACTCTGGGCTTTAGTTTCCTCACCTGGAAGTTAAGGATAGCAAGAGGACATAGACCAGAGAACTGTGGTGAGGACCGGATGAGGGAATGTTTGTAAAGCACTTGGCTCATAGTATGAATACGAGCTGCTCTTATTCTCCTGAAAAAGGCACAATAGGAGACAAAGGAGGACAAGACGCCTGTAGCCTGGCAGGGGAATCACAGAAGGGAGACAAGAGAACTGGGACATGAGGCAGATAGCGTGTGACTGGAGGCCAAGGCCAGGATGTGGCTCGGGGCACAGAACTGGGGAAGGCCCTGATGGGGCGCCGCCTTTGGGTGGCAGCAGAGAATGGAGGACACCCTCAGGACCCATGGAGGACGGTTCAGAGGAGATGGTGGTTTGCAAGCTGACCCCATGCCCAACTCCAGCCCTTACTCACTGGGCTCGAACCACAGGGGATCAGGCCGGATAAAAATCATGCACCAGCCACTTCCTGGGTCTGCAGTATTCTTTCCCCAGCCAACTTCCACTTCCTCTTTCACCTTCACCTGGATTCCCCTTTCAGAGAAGCCTGAGGTCCCTGACTAGGTAGGCCTCCTGTCATCCACTCTCACAGCCTTATGGCAGTTGTGATAAACACTGGCTTCCGAAACTATTTATGGAACGTTGCTCCCCCGACTACTCTCCCACCCCCCCCAACTCCTCCCCCTAGAACTGCAGAGGGCAGGGATTCTGTCTGCCTCACTCACTCAGTGTGGATCCTCCCACCTTGCGTGCCCAGGCTCGGGACAGCCCGTGGCCTGAAGACGGTCTTAGGATCTGCCAACTCTGTGGGTGGATGGTTTATCTTGAAAGACTCACAAGTTAGAATGTGGGGAAGCCTACATAGCTTCTCATCCCACAGAATTCTCAAAGTGTGGTTCAGAAACCCCCAGGGGGGCCTTTCTCCAACACCCTTGCAGGAGGGTTTGAGAGATCAAAACTACTTTCACAGCAATACAAAGAACTTATCTGCCGTATTCACTCTCATTCTCTCGCGAATGTGCAATGGGGTTTCTACGTGATGTATGAAGACATCACTCGTGGCTAATAGGACACACACCTACCTGTATATTCTCAGCTTTAATTTTTAACACAGTAAATAAGCCATGTAAACACAAGATCTTTGGGGACCTCAAAAACATGTAAGACTGCAAGAGTCCTGAGAACAAAAATTTGAGAATCGTTTGCTATTTGAATCGATCCATTCCGACTGTCCACCCTGGAAGGAAGATATAGTTCAAACACAAACCAGCATCAGAGAGTGTGGATAGTGAGGGGTGTCCCAGATACAGAGGAATGGTTCCACACAGACCCATAGCAGTGCTGGCAGATACCACCACCCATTAAAGTCAGCCCTCAGAGCTCAGGATGCTCCCTCCCAAACCTCTGCCAACCCCACCCCAGAAAGCAGAGGTAAACACTGGGTGGGAAATTCCCATGCCAACCTCACTTTCCCCATTCCTGGGTGACGGCCAACTGTCAACTGGCATGAGCCAGACTCCCTGCAGTTCCCATCTACGCCCTGTGGTTATATGGGTGCAGGCTCCGACATGAACCTCTGCCTGCCATGCCCCAGTCTATCTGAGAAACACCCACTCCTTCTTGCAGGCTCCACCTCCCCCTGGAGGCCTTCCTAAAGCTTCCAGGGAGGCCTGACCACACCCCACATTCACCATCTCTGGTTCTTCTCTGCACCCATCCACCTCCATATCTGGGTCTCCCAGGAGGACACAAGCTCCTTGAGGGCAGAGGCTACACTTCACTCAGTTCCACAGCCCTAGCACTGCCCCTTCCTGCAACATACCATGAGCCCAAGTATGTATTTAGTGAATTAAGAACAAATGAGTGCACAAATGAATGAGCTAATGAGTGGGTCAATCAGTGAATGATATGCTCTAAGATGACAGTTTATCTTACATTAGCCACTTTATAAATAGATGTTTCCTCTACAGGCATGACCCAGGACCTCTTTCTAGGATTAAGGAAGCCTGTCTCCTCCTCTTATTTACAGAATGAAAAATCCTTCTCTGTGCAGGTTATTTCTCAAGGCAGCCTCCACTGAGATTGACACCTGTACATTTCTTGGGATTCTTGGGCTGAATTTTCAGAGTGACATTGTCTTACCTTGTCCCTAAATCTGAGCCTCTCCCAGTTGCCTCTTCCCTGACCCAAGGTGATGGGTACAGCTGGAGTCCCCTAACTCAGGGGTCCCTAACCCCTGGTCCACAGACCATTACTGGTCCGTGACCTATTAGGAAACAGGCTGCACAGCAGGAGGTGAGCGCCAGGTAAGTGAGCAAAATTTCATCTGTGTTTATAGCCTCTCCCCATTGCTCCCATCACCACCTCAGCTTCACCTCCTGTCGGATCAGCAGTGCACTAGAGTCTCATAGGAGCATGAACCCTACTGTGAACTGCACATGTGAGGGATCTAGGTTGTGTGCTCCTTATGAGAATCTACTGCCTGATGATCAGAGGTGGAGCTGAGGCAGTGATGCTAGTGCTGGGAAGCAGCTGCAAATACAGATTAACATTAGCAGTGAGGTTTGACTTCACAGAGACCATAATAAGTCAGTTGCTTGCAGACTCATAACAAGACCCTATCAGCGAATGGCAAGTGAGTTGATGTACTTCATTTGTACAGCTGCATCTGGTGGTAGACTTTAAGTCAGAATCCGACACTTATTTTAGTCTGCATGCAGCCCGTCCATTATTTTATTTACCACTTCCCTCTGTGCCTCTTTTTTTAGTGAGTTTTATAATTATTTCATTATATATTACAAGGTAATAATAACAAAAATAAAGTATACAATACATGTTATATGCTTGAATCATCCAAAAACCACTCCTCCACCCAGTCTGTGGAAAAACTGTCTTCCACGAAACTGGTCCCTGATGCCAAAAAGGTTGGGGACTGCTGCCCTAACTAAATCTCACCGCCTCTTCCCTTCTGTACCCAGAAGTGTGGTGGGGTCAATATGAATTAGGTTTTGGAGATGAAGCAGAGTGGCACTGGGGGCAGGAGGGAATGCACAAATTCTTGCTGAGAAGACAGAATCAATACATGACAACGGTAATTCTCAGCACAGTAATTACAACACGCTTACAGGGCTCTGCAGAGTTACCCTATTGATTTTGGAAAAGTATATTTACTGCATCAGAAACACAGGTGCAAACCCTGATCTGCACTCCAGTCTTTCCCTTCATCGATCTTGAAAAGAATATCCAGACACAAGATGCTTCCGTGTGCAATCTTGCATCTTTGCCTCTGCAGTTTCACTCAGCAATTCATTATCCACTTCTGATTCCCTTACCCAGATCCATTTTTATTCTCAAAAGGTGGCAAAAGAGAACTATTCATTTATTTACTCAAATCATTGATTCCTACTTTATGCCAGGTGCTCACTTAGGTGCTAGAGAGGCCAAGATGTAAATGTTTTTCTGGGGAGTTTCTGAGCATGATCCTTAGTGGCCTTCCAAGAGCTCAATACTCTGGTGAAAGGCACTAGCCTCAAATGTAAACCTACTGCAACCCACAGAGTGGAGAAAATATTTACAAATTATATATTTGATAAGGACCTAATATTCAGAAATTATAAAAAAACTCTCTTGCAACTCAATAATTAAAAGACTATTAACTCAATTTAAAAATAAGCAAAGATTTAAACAGATCTTTATCCAAAGAGGATGTACAAATAGCCAATAAGCACATGACATGATGTTCACTTTCATTAGTCAAAAGAAAAATGCAAATCAAAACCATTACCATGGCTACAATCAAAATGACAGACAATAACAACTGCTGATGAGGTTGGATAGAAACTGGAACCTCATATATTAAAAGAGGAAATGTAAAATGGTGTGGTCATTTTGGAAGAGAGCTTATCAGTTCCGCAAAATGCTAAACAAGAGTTTAAGCAGTTCTACTCCTGGATATATACCCAAGAGAGTTGAAAACATATGTCCACACAGAAAATTATACACACATGATCAGAGCAACATTATTCAGGATAGCCAAAAAATAGAACCAACCCAAATGTTCAACTGATGAATAAATAAATAAAATCTGTTTTATATATATATATATATATATATACACACACACACACACACAATGAAATATTATTCAGACATAAAAAGGAATTAAGTATTGATACACGTTATCATGTAGATGAATCATGAAAATGTAATGCTAAGCATAAGAAGCCGGACACAAAAGATCACAGAGTGCACTGATTCCATTGATATGAAATGTCCAGAAAGGGTAAATCTATAGGACAGAAAGTAGACGAGAGATTTCCAGGGAGAAGGGGAACAGGTAGAGGGAAGGTGATTGCTGAAGAGTTTTCTTTTTGGTTTGTTTTAGGGATGAGGAATTACAGAATGGTGATAGTTGTATCTCCTCGTGAATACACTAAAGACCACAGGATGGATTCTTTTCTTTCTCTTTCCTCCCTTCCTTCCTTCCGCTTATCCATCTATCCTATCTATCCATCCATCCATCCATCCACCTAAGACAGGATCTTGCTCTGTTGCCCAGGTTGCAGTGGCCTGATTCTTTCTTTCTTTCTTTCTTTCTTTCTATCTATCATCTATCTATCATCTATCTATCTATCTATCTATCTATCTATCTATCTGAGACAGGGTCTTGCTCTGTTGCCAAGGTTGGAGTGCAGAGGCTTGATCATAGTTCACTGCAGCCTTTAATTTCCTGCACTGTTCTGAAAGCTTTCCAGTCTTCGAGGGGAATTCCCCGTCTCATCAGAACAAGCCAAAGCACAGTGATGCACATTTTTCCTACAAAGTCTTGTCTACACTGGGCCTTTTCCCAGCATGCCCTTCTTTGAAAGAACACTTGGAGTGCGAAAGCCCCTAGGTTCCTAACCAATGACTGCTGCTTTCCATACAGGTGGTGCCATGCCGCTGCTAGCACTCCAGCAGGGCCTGTAGATTTATCTGCAGGAATATGATGCTGTGGATGGCACCACACATGCGGCCACTTCTAAACCTGGCTCCAGTTCACACTCTCAAAGTCCTGCTCTGAGAGCTCAAATGCACCACCCAGGTGCATTTGAGCCCACTGCAAAGGGACTGGCTGGTTATGACTCTTACATGCCAAGCAGGAGCAGAAGATGCTTCCTGGAGGTTGGCACTGATTAGCAGATGGCACAGAAACAAAGGGCGGGCAGGTAATCATTGGAGGTCGGAGGCCAGGGCCTCACACCTACTTGATGGTTCAGGCTTTGATGAAGGTGTGGAAAGTTGAGCAAGGAATGCAGAAGTCAATCTCTATTTCATCTCCACTCAGCTGTGTATCTGCCATCTGAACTCTGCTTCTGCTCCCACGGCCCTGCCGGAGCATCTAGTTGGGAGGATAAACAGCTCTCACACGGAACTGGAAAAGTCCCAGCCAACTGGGCTGCATTCACGGGGCACAGGGGCAGAGGGGAGTTTCTAGTGGTCATGTGTCAAGTAGAGCACCAGACTCCAGGATAGCACCTTGCAGCATATGGACCCACCAAGGGTCCCCCAAGTCACATTCCTACTTCAGCCAAGCAAAAGTACAAACAAGGAAAGCAGTCTGGGTGGGGGCAGGGGGCAGTGGACAAAGCCTGTTCAGTCTAGTCGCTGCACAGTTGCTTCTTGCTTCAGCCATTATTGCTGTATGAGAAGCCCAATCCAGAGTTAATGCTGGGAACTCACTCATATGTTTAACAAACACTGAAGTGGGTTAAACAAACTGCACAGTGACTGAAAGCTGAAAGCAATGGTCTGCTGGCCTTGGATGCAAAGGAAAAGGAGACCCTATCTACAGTCCATTTCCTGCTTATGATGACCAGGCTCCCAGTGTTATCGTCTCAAGACCCAGAAGGATCTGAAAGCTCCCCGCCGAAAATAAACCTGGAACAGAGAATAAAGAGAAGAGGTGTAGAGGGCCCAGGCAACATGGCACCACCTGAGCAAGAAGCTGAAAAAACACTAACTCTGACAGCGGCAACCAGACAGAGGGCACATGAGCCTGTTCGGGAAAGGCCAAGAATTCCCACAATTTCACAGAATTGGTTTTCCTAAGTTGAATTTCTGAGTCAAAGATAAGCTGCTCTTTCTGTGTTCTTGTCACTGTATACCACAAGGTTTCTCGAAAGACGACTCTCGGCAAAAGTAGTGCACCCAGGAGTGAGGTCCCAAAAGTGGAGGAGTGTGACTATTCCAAAAAGTCGGGTTTCCTGTGCCCTGTTGTTCTTCCCTCCACAGCCCTCCCAAGCCCAGGGAAGGAAATGCCTCAGGGCCAAAGGGCAACGCCACATCCTGTGGTCACTAGGGGACCCAGTCATGGCAAGCTTCCTTTGTGCCGTTTCAAGGGGTACGGCCGGGGATGCAAGAGCACTCCATGAATAACCAGTAGCTGATCGTCCTTCGGACTCAAAGACATATCTGATTATAAACTTCTTCCAGAAGCGTACACATTGGCCATTCCACTGTGACTGGTTCCTCTGGCTGAATGTTCACAGAAAGTCACACACCTGCCCTTCTAAGAGAAGAACTTTGGTAACTCAGGTTATTCGCTCTCACTTCAACTAAACTGTCAAAGTGCATTCTGGAAGCTTCCTTTTTAGTATAACAAAACTGTATTAGGAGACATATTTAGGAGGGAAAAAAGTATAATTCTTCCAAATCCATTTCCTGAAGTGCACTGCAAACTCAACCCATATTACGGTTGCAGAATCTAATTTTTCTTTTTCTTTTTTTTTTTTTTTTTTGAGTTGGAGTCTCACTCTATCGCCCAGGCTGGAGTGCAGTGATCCACTCACCACTACCGCAGCCTCAACCTGCTGGGCTCAGGCGATCCCTCTACCTCAGCCTTCCGAGTAGCTGGAACTACAGGCATGCATCACCACGCCAGCTACTTTTTTTTTTTATTGTAGAGACATCTCAACAAGTTGCCCAGGCTGGTCTTGAACCCCTGTTCTCAATCAATTCTCTCACCTCTGCCTCCCAAAGTGCTGGGATTATAGGTACAAGCCACCGCGCCCAGCTGCAAAGCCTACTTTTTCACTTGCCTTCCTCCCATAAGTATTCCAAAGTTACAGAATAGTCTCTAATCATACCTAATATTTGCAAAATTTTTCAGCATTTTCACATATAATTCACAAAACCATTTCCCTGTGTGGGAGTCTTCTGATTACAGCTCAGTTCTTGATATTACTGGTGAATTCATACCTTTGCTTTTTCATCTCAGGCCCAGTGAAAACGTCCCTCTGTAGCAAAGGGGCTTGAGCTCCACATCACGTGACACCAGTCTCCGTCCACATAAGTGTGGGCTAACTTGCTGTCTTGTAATTTTTATTTTTTTCATTTTTTTTTTTTTTTTTAGTTGGAGTCTCACTGTCGCCCAGACCAGAGTGCAGTGGCCACTCCTGGCCACCAGAGCCTCGACCTGCTGCAATCCTTCTACCTCAGCCTTCCGAGTAGCCGGAACTACAGGCACGCGCTACCACGCCCGGCTGGTTTTTGATTTATGGTAGAGATGAGGTCTCGCCAAGTTGCCCAGGCGGATCTTGAACTCGCAGGCTCAGGCAATCCACTCACCTCAGCCTCCCAAAGCATGGGATTACAGGCTGAGCCACCGAGCCTGGCTGTAATTATTTTTTAAAAGTGACCTTCTACAATTTCTCTCTTTAATAGGTTTACAAGTCAAAGGTGTATTTATTTCCTAAGTATTATTTTGATGCTTTTGAGAAAAGCCTTCTCATCAGAAGACAATAACAAAGGAGAACATGTGGGCTCCTTGTTTTCGCCTCCTGAGATGGCAAATTGTGCCTCAGAGTTTCCATGTGCAAACATGGTTTTCTGGGGTTTTTTTTTGTTTTGAGTTTGAGTCCCACTCCGTCACTCAGGCTAGAGTACAGTGTCACGCTCAAGGCTACCCCAGCATTGACCTGCTGGGCTCAGGCGATCCTTCCGCCTCAGCCTTCCAAGTAGCTGGAAACACAGGCATGTGCTAACGATGCCTGGCTGATTTTTTGATGTATTGTAGAGATGAGGTCTTGCCAAGTTGCCCAGGCTGTGCTCAAACTCATGGGCTCAGGCAATCCCCTCACCTCGGCCTCCCAAAGTGCTGGGATTATAGGCTTGAGGCACTGCGCCCAGTCTGTAAACATGTTTTAAAAGTCCTTTCCCAGCCGGGCGCAATGGCTCATGCCTGTAATTCCAACACTTTGGGAAGCTGAGAAGAGAGGACCACTTGAGCCCAGTTCAAGACCAGCATGGGCAACGTGGCAAAACCTCATCTGTACAAAAAATAAAAAATTAGCCAGGCCATAAAGACACGTGCCCGTAGTCCCAGGAACTCAGGAGATGGAGGCGGAAGGTTTGCTTGAGCCCAAGAGTTAAAGGCTGCAGTGAGCTATGATTACACCACTGCACTCCAACCTGTGTAACAGAGTGAGACCCAGTCTCTAAAAAACAAACAAAAAGACTCCTTTCCCTCAGAAAAATGTGCTTGAATGAGTCAGCCAGTACCGGCCACTTTCAAATCTCTCCCATTTACCATGAACTCTGAAAGGTGTTTCTATCCACCATGGCCCCGAGTGTTCCTCAGTGGTGTTATGGCACTGCCCAGAACCCAGGGTATCTGAAAATCGACGGGTGGTAACATGATCAGGGCCCCACAGGTTGCCCAGGGCTGATCCCATTGGCAAGAGTGTAAGTTCAAGGATGTGCAGCCTGGCTCCCTGCCACTGACCAGCCAAGTGACACATGCCAAGTCACTCAACCTCTCTGTAAAGAAGAAGCTGAACTAATTATCTTTTAGTCTTCTCAGCTCTTGAATTACAGGAGGCCGGCTCTCAGGGCCAAGGACCCAAAGTGGTCAGGAGACTCGCCCCCCAAAGAAGTCCACGCTGAATCTATGACCATGACCAACAAGTGTGTGATCATGCCTGATGCTTTTACTTTGCTACTTATATGTGATATTTATATGTTCAAAGAAAACGTTAGGTAATTCTTAACCAAAATAAGAAGGAAAAGAGATGGGTGGTTGAGAAAAGTCAGAAACTCTAGGAGTTGCCCAGGATCCTTCTCTTTCTCTAAGTGCTCCTCTCTCCTTACCACAATCCATCAGGAATTCCTCTCAACACCACCTCAAAAATCTCTCCTAACTCCCCCTGAGTTTTGTTTTTGCCTCCTAACATGGCAGACCATGCCTTGAAGTTTCCATGTGTAAATGCATTTTTAAGACCCCTCCAGGCGTGGTAGCTCATGACTACGATTCTGACACTTTAGGAAGCTGGGGAGGGAGGATCATTTGAGCCCACTGCCTCCTCTGTAGCCCAGGCCAATATTACCTCTCACACAAACTGCTCTCAATTGTCACCAGCATCCATTGACACAGCAGCAAAATGTCATCAAATCACACTCTTCCTACTTAAACCCCGAAAATGGAGTCCCCACATACTCCGAAAAGCACTCTAAAGCTTTATTGCAGCTCAGCTGGGGCCACCTTCAACTTCAACTCTCCATCTCCCTCCTGCTTACTCTGCCTCGGGGGTTTTATTGTGCTTTCTCTTACATGGTGATTTATTTTTCTCTGCCACAGGGCTTTTTCACATGCTGTCCCCTCTGCCTTCAGTGCTTCCCCATTCACAGTACTCATTACAACTTGCAGCTATTGCATTTGTCTGTTTACTTATTCATCTATTCATTCATGTTTGGCTGTTTTCCCTACTAGAATGTAAACATGAGGCCAGGGTCCTGGTTTCTTTGGTTCATTGTCACATTCTTAGTACCCAGCCGGTGCCAGTCACATAGAAAGTATGTAATAAATATTGTTGAGTGAGGCCCAACGCAATGGCTCACACCTGTAATTCCAGCACTCTGGAAGGCCAAGGCAGAAGGCCAGGAGTTTGAGACCAGGATGGGCAATACAGCAAGACTCTGCTGCAACAAAAATATTAAATAAATAAGTAAACATTTGTTCAATGAATAAAAGGAGTACATCACAGCTCACGGTTCAGAACAAAAACTGCCCAAAGATAATTCCATTAGGGCCTGAGGGATCACTCTTGAGAGAATATTGGAGAAAAATTCCCCTGGGTGTGGCAGGGGAAATCAATGTATACTAAGAAAGGGGAAGTGTGATTTTCTGCAGTACCCATAGAGAGTGAGAGAAAGAGGGCGACAGAGAGTGAGAGACAGAGAGAGACAGAGAGAATGTCAGTCTGCTTCTGCCTCTTCTCCTCAGGATGGCCTTCATCAGCTCTGCAGGGCAGGACAGCCTCCTCTATCCTGCCTCTACCCCCACATTCCTGCAGGAGTGACTCAGGTGTTCAGACCTCAAGGCAGGCTTCTTCCTAGAAAGGCACTTCCTATGGAAGGCAAGAGCGAGAGTGATTACGAGGACTCCTCCACATCAGAGATGCAAACCCTCTGGGACTCACTGTGTCATAATATCCCTGTCGACTGCTTGCCCAGGGTTGAGCAGGGTAATAGAGCTCCAAAGCGAGCTGGTGGGACGTGTGACAGATCATCTGCAACGTGAGCACACAAGCCGAAGCCACTTTGAGTCCTGCCTGGCAGCTGCTTGCTGCTCTGCTATGTTAGGACTGAGAGGAGGGCTCAGCCAGGAGCCAGCCGCCAGCTCACCCATCTCGCCTTGGTGCATCAGCCTGAGTACATCCTTACAATAAACACTGTTCTCTCTCCTTGGCCTTGTCTTTTCTGCCTCTCAGCCTAGAAATCAAGAACTGCTGAATCCCTAAAGGGCTCACGCTCTAATGGGAAAACCCGGGAGGCCCAAGCACAGGGAGACAGTGGAGACAGCAGAGACAGCAAACATTCAAATAATAGTGAAAATGAACACTCAGGTGGGACATCCTATGTGCCTGTGGCTGCTTTAAGCCCTTTATGTATATTAACATATATCAACAATCCTAAAGAGGCAATTAACAGATGAGGGAAACTGAGGTACAATGAGGTTGCGCAACATGCCCAAGGTTGGCCTACTAGTAGTGAGTAATGATACCCGTCAAGATGTGCAAGTAGAAAATGGTTTCCACTGAGGAGCACTTCCTGGAGGACTATTTACAGGAGTGAGGGCAGAGCGAAGGGACCCACTAAGGGGCGCTAAGGCACCCAGCACTAGCAGCAGTGGGAGGCAGTCACCAAACCCTAGCCTTGAAGAGGCACAAAGAGGGAGCCATGTCACCAGAACCCAGCTAGAGCTGGTCTGGGGAGAGGAAGGCAGCTGTGCCCAGTCATGGTCCAGGACAGACAGAGGGGATATAATCCCAGCCCTCTCTCTCTCTCATTTAGGACTCTGATTTCCTCCTAGAGCTTCCTAGCCCTATTTTATCATCAATAAAACAGGGAGATGACATAGCGGGCATGAAGTAAATGTGGTGGATAACATTAGGTGTCAGCTTGACTGGATTGAGGGATGCCTAGATGTCTGTTGAAGCATGTTTCTGGGTGTGTCTGTGAGGGTGTTTCCAGAGATAGACATGTGGGACAGTGGACAGTGAGAGGAAGACTCCCCTCAATGTGGTCAGTCAGGTACCATCTAATGGCTGCCAGGGAGGCCTCAACAAAGCAGGCAGAAGAAGGGGGATAAGCAACTTGCTGAGTTTCCAGCCTCTTTCTTCCTCTTCTTTCCCTGGTGGGTACTTTGCTTCCTCTCCTTCTGCCTTTGGATATCAGATTCTAGATTCTTTGGCCTTTGGACTCTGCAACTTGCACCAGGAACCCCCAGAGGGCTATAGGACCTTCTGCCTCAGACTGAGGGCTGCATCATCAGCTTCCCTGATTTTGAGTTCTAACTTGGACTGAGCCACACGCTACCAGCTTTTCTCATTGCCCTGCTTGCAGATGGTCTAAAGTTGGACCTCACCTTGTAATCATGTAAGCCAATCCTCCCTAACAAATTCCTTTTATATATACATATATCCTAGTGGTTTTCTCCCTCTGGAGACCCTAAGACAACAACTGTGTGGCAATTCCTCAAAAAAATTAAACACAGTATTACCATATAATCTAGCATTTCCACTTCTGGATATATACCCAAGAGAATTGAAAGCAGGGACTCAGCTATCTGCACACCCATGTTCACAGTAGCATTATTCAGAATAGCCAAGAGGTGGAAGCAACCCAAGTGTCCAACCATGGATGAACGGACAAACAAAATGCAGTGAATACACACAACAGAATTTTTTTTTTTTTTAGTTGGAGTCTCACTCTGCCGCCCAGGCTGGAGTGCAGTGGCACGCTCCCGACCACTACAGCCTCAACCTGCTGGGCTCAGGTGATCCTTCCGCCTCAGCTTTCCAAGTAGCCGGAACTATAGGCACGCGCTATCATACCCAGCTAATTTTTTGATTTATTGTAGAGACAAGGTCTCACCATGTTGCCCAGGATGGTCTCGAACCTCTGGGCACAGGCAATCCTCTCACCTCCATCTCCCAAAGTACTGGGATTACAAGTGTGAGTCACCACACCAGGCCGATATAGTGGAATATTATTCAGCCTTAAAAAGGAAGGAAGTTCTGACACATGCTACAATATAGGTGACCCTTGAAGACATTATGCTAAGTGAAATAAGCCAGTCACAAATAGTATGATTTCACTTATATGAGGTACCTAGTAGTAGTCAAATTCATAGAGACAGAAATTAGAATGATGGTTGCCGGCTGGGTGGGGGGAGGGGAATGGGAAGTTTTGCAATATAAAAAATTCTAAGGACTGCACAACATTGTTAATGTACTTAACACTACTGAACTGTACACTTACAAATGCATAAGATGCTAAATTTTATGTTATGTGTATTTTACCACTATTTTTTTTAAAAAAAACAGAAGACTAGACCTGAGGATTTCACAGTGTGCTCTGTGGAGTCCTTGAACTATAAGGACAGAAGGTTCGTGGAAATGCTTTCAGGGACGGAGGGAGGGGCCAAAGAGTTGGGTCCCAGGTCCCAGGACCACTTGGGCAGAGCAGCTCTGCCTTATCTGTTGATTACTGGTTGGAGGGGGTTCCCCTGAAAATGTCTGCAAAAAATTCTGTTGCAAAACAAAGTCTGAAAACCAGTGAGCCTGGACATTTTAAATCTAAGAGTGGGGGCGGGTGACACTCAACTCCAGGCCATGTCATCAAATCTGTGTCTGTGTGTGATGCCTCCTGCAACTGTGCTGAGGCAGCCCTGCCAAGAGGCACGTTTTACCTGCACAGCTATAGGAAAATACATAAAACAACATCTCAATGGCAGGCAGGTGTGTTTTCACATCAAAGCCGTGCAGAGATATCTAATCAAATTCTCAAGGCTCACAATGGTCTGCTACAGATCAGGCACTGTGAGGTTCAGCAGTTCCAACATTTTTGGATTTCACAGTAGAGTCAAATATAAAATATTGAGGGGTAAATGACAGAGGTGCCACTTTTCCATTTCTACAAGTGACATTTAATAAAGAAAAGCTACCGTGATCCAAAATTAACATTTCCTAAAATTAGGTACATTTAAACAGCAAAACAGTAGGTGGGGGCATTATCTCAGAATAAAGAACAAGACTCTAAACTGAATAAATTAAGCTTATGGCAAACTCTTCACTTGGTACTATTTTCTCGTTTTGTCATGGATGGGTAAGATCTGAATCAAAGGCAGGCTGTCCCCAGTCAACAATCATTTGGGGACCTTGGCACTGACTCCTTGCTTGCAGCCCAAGAGCTCTCCCTCCAAGACCAGCCCCTAGCCCTCACTCTTAGAACTGCAGATGCCTGTAAAACAGTGGCATTTATGGAGCTCCTACAGTACACATAGCACTGCATGCGGCTGAGAGAAAAGAGGGAAGCCTGAGCACTCTGAGATGGGGACACACATGGGGACAAGCTCCATTAAGGTTAATGAACAGCAGATATTTTAAATTTAAAAGTTAAGAGAAAAAAATAACTTTTTTAAAGACAAAGAGTAAGAAACAAATATCCAAAGTGGGAAAAGGTACAAGACCCACAGGAGAGTAGAAGCTTCAAACCCTGCAGGAAGAAGAAAAAGGAAAGGCTGTGAGTAAAACAAGCCTCCAGCTCATCTCGTTGCCAAGAAAGGGAGGTTCAGAGGAGCTAAGTAACTTAGCCAAGGCCACTCAGTCTTAAGTCTCAGAGTTGAGGTCTGATCTTCCCGAAGTCCAGAAGAATCAGGCCCTCCACTGAGCGACAGCGTCACTCTCTTGACACATATCCACTGGTGGCAAACACCACAGCCTCTCGGGTCTTTGGGTTCAGTCCTAGCTAGTCATTTATTCACTAATCCAATCCCCCCTACTGGGTCTCACCCAACACACCCACCTGAACAAGCTCTCAGTCCCTCCCCAGGAGAACACTCCAACCCTCTCACCAGGCCAGGGAAACAAGACTGCTTTCTCCAGGCCCTGGGGCAGTTTCTCCCACAGTCATGCAGGAAGCCTGCAGAATTAATTTCCCATTGTAGCTGCCTAACGACCTCTAATTGCATGGCCAGAGGCTTGTGCATTAATGTCAGAGAAAAGGTCCATAAATTTAAAAGGGTGATTTCCTTTCCACCCTCCCCCTACCTCCTTTTCAATAAATCATTCTTCTAAAATGGCAGGGTGGCAAAGCTCAAGGACAAAGGTCAAGGGCCACCCCCACACACTAGATCCCTCATTAACATTTAGCACCCCTGTCCAGGATTTTCTGAAGGGCTTCCAGAAATGCAGAGGCTGTCAGAAGGTGGCAGACACCTTGCTCAGAGAGGCAGTCATCAGGATGTAGAATTTCGCTCAAATCTTCCCATAGAAAAGGAGATTTGCGTAGGGCACAAGTCTCTGGAGCAGTGGGCCCAGAAGGCTCTCTGGATTGTTCCGGGAGCCTCTGAACCCTGATCAATACCCACAGGCACATTGGTGCAAACAAGGTCAGGAGGAGAGAGTTGCTCCCATCAGCATATACATATGTCAGTAGTGACTTTTTGGGTGACAGGGGGTGCCAGACAAGTGATGCTCTTGGATCACCCTATCATAAATTTCTTGAACCACAAAAAGTACCAAAGCGTTGATTTGAAATTTTCTATTCCAACTGACTCATTTCTGTCAATGTGGAGAGGCCCCCAGGCACTGTGATAAGTACCTGAGTTGAGTCAGTGGCCCAGGTGGTGCCTGGCTCCAACCTCCTCCAGCCAATCTCCCTGAGTCTTGCTCCCCACTGCTGTAAAATGGCCACTTGGGGGAGGCTCAGGGACAGTGAAGTGCTCAGCAAGGTGCCAGTACAGACTCAGGCTTGGCAAATATTATCATCTATAGCTGCTGTGCTTTTATGAAAATAGGCAGGTGCCAGGTCCTGGTAGAAGGCACCAGAAACAGAGAGGAAGAAGCTGACCTGAGCCTGGGCCCAGAAAAGCATAGAGACCTGAATGGCTTCAATGCCAGGCAGTGGCTGCTTTCACTGACTGTGGCCCCAGGACACACTCACCCAGGAAGGAAAGAAGTTAGAAGGGGCAAGGCAGGAAATAGGGAGAGAAGGGGAAGAAAGACTGGCAAGAAAAGGAAGGGCTGAGGTGAAGGGCTGAGGTAAAGGGCGTGATGGGAATGTGTGGTGAGAGCATGAATGTAAAGGGTGGGGGGAGAACAGAGGACAGAGGTACACAGGCCACAGACCAGACTGCCAGGGTTCAAAGCCTGACACTGCTAATCTCTAGCTGTGCGATCATAGGCAAATGACTTGGCCTCTCTATGCTAAGTGTTTAGACTAGTTCCGGGTCCATGGG
This sequence comes from Tarsius wallacei, assembly GCA_963574415.1. Classification (NCBI taxonomy): domain Eukaryota; kingdom Metazoa; phylum Chordata; class Mammalia; order Primates; family Tarsiidae; genus Tarsius; species Tarsius wallacei. The sequence goes on from CAUYQG010022976.1 coordinate 35,268, forward strand.
GGAAGGTTCAGTACTCGCTGGTTGTGTTACACCAGCAGCAGCCTGACATGGCTCAGGAAGCACCCTGAGTTATGGGGGCTGCTGATGGTTTTATAGCAAGGGACAGGTCCTAGGCAGAGGTGGGGAGGAGAATGGAGGAAACAGCAGGAGGTCAAGGGGGAAGGAGTCCAAGCTCCAGGCCAGAATGCTGCAGGGGGAGGTAGGAGCAGCAGCTTGGCACCCCTATGGCACAGCACCTGTGGCTGAGCATCATCCACCTTCACTAGGCTGGCTGTAGCCAGCGAAACATGGGGGAAGGTCCTCCCTTCTACAGAGCTGCAACAGGCCCAGGTTAGCCCAGAGGAGGGCACAACATCATGGCCTAAGTTTAGAAAACACCGGGACCTGCTGTACTCCATCCAATTTCTCTGGAGCAGGCTAAAATTGACTGGTGACTTCACTACACTTCTTCCCTGATTAACCCTTTGGTCTACACCTCTGTGGTTCCTAGTCTTATCATGTTCCATACCTCATAAATGCTAAATGTAAAACACAGCCCCCAGCTGTCTCTAAAATTTCCAATCTGTCAACCACTGAGATGAGGAACATAGATTCTGTGGTCCATGATCCTGAGTTCAAACCCAGGCACCATCACACATTAGCTGAGTGATCATGGGCGAGTCATCTATCTTGGCTTCAGTTTTTTCATCTATAAAATGTGAACAATCCTACCTCTTATCAGCAAATGCATGTAAAACATTTAGAGCAGCTTGACACATGGAAAGAGTTATTGTAATGGTACAAGAAACCATCTTTTAACTATAACACAAATATCCAGATACCAAAAGAGCGATGTTCTGAGTTTTCTAACTTGCAGTGGTGCGCATGAGCTAATCCCTCCTACACACAGCTGCTGGGTTCATCCACAAATGCCATTTCATCTCACCACTTTTTGACTGAACAGGCTGCCAAATTACTACCAGGAAATTGGGTTGGGGGAAGAAAAAGAGGAGGAAACTAACATTTATGGAGTACCTTCTCTATACCCAGTACTGTACTAGAATTTTATAGACAATACTTCATGTGAATTTTACAGGAAGCCCTGTAACACAGATCATATGATCCCCATTTTAAGGATAAGCACATTGAGGCTCAGAAAGCCCCAAGTGGCTTGCACAGGGTTGCTGACAGAGCTGGCACTTGAATTCAACTCCAAAGTCTACTTCTCTTTCAATAATAATAACCATATTAGGAGGAAGAAGAAGGATGATAAAGATGACAGTTAATTTTCACTGAGGGTTTCCTCTGAGTCAGGTGATATTCTGAATGCTTCACTGGTATTAACTGATTCATCCTTTCAACAGCCCTATGAGTTAAGTACCAGCCCTGCCTCATTTTACGGATAGGAAAACCAAGGTTAAGTAAATGACCCAAGACTGCATGACTCGGAAGCAGTAAAGTTGTTCTAATACCCTGTTCTTATAGTCTCAAATTAAAACTTTGCACCATAGACTTATCAGCCTACCTCCCCCTTTTTAAAAAATGCAGCTCAGAAGCCCCCTTCCACCAGGCTGCCTCCCCAGAGACCTGCCTGCTCTGTGGGCAGGGATAGTCAGAGCTTCCACACGCCCTCCCCACCCCGGCATTCACTTCCACGGGGCCTGGCACCTAGAAGGTGCTTTGCTTGTGCTACCTGCCCACTAGGTAAGGCAGAAAGCTGACAGCTGAGCACAGGAGCCCTTATTAACGCCATCTCTAATGAGACCTCAAGAGCTCATAAGCAGGAACACATTTTAATGCAAGTGGGTGGTTTCCTTTTACATCGTCAGCTGGGAAGACAGCCGGTTATTTAGCTACAAACGCACAGCTGACACCCTTCACCCACTTCTCAGGGAGATAAAACCCAAAGAAAAGGGAGACAAAGGCGTGCTGGCTCTCTGGCCCCTTTCAGATGGATTTGTCTTCTTTGCTGATCCAGGGAGCAGAGCCTGGACAGTATTAATGACCTATACTCAGCAACTGAATGAAAGGCTTTATGTGCCCCATAATCACAGTGATCATATTTTTGGAACCCAAATTGGGACATATGGTGCCTACGAGGGAAATAGGACAGAATATCAGAACTCAGGAATGTCCTGGGGGCTACAGCAAAGGAGGAAAGGGCCTGTACAAGAGACTGTGAGGCTAAAAAGCACTTAGGGACCCGTGGCCCCCTCTTAGGACAGCCTCAGCCTTCACCTTGGTGAAATGCCTACTCCCTAACTTTAACTGCAAGGGTTCCATTGTCTCTTTTAATGCTATAGCCACTGAAGTCTGTAGACTCCATACGTTCTTTTCTATTTGTAGAAAAGGAACTGGTATCAGGAAAAAAAGTTCCAAAGTTAAACACATGGTCATCAAATCCCTTAAGGTTGAAACCCTCCAGACCAAAGATGTCCAAAAGAAATTTGTGTGGTGACAGAAATGTTCTAAATCTACGTTCTCCAAAACACTAAATAATAGTCCTATGTGGCTCCTGAATCTTGAAATCTAGCTAGTGCAAGTGAGACACTGGGTTTTCATTTTTATTCGGCTGTAATTAATTTAAATAGCCACATGTGGCTAGTTAGAGCTGTATTGGACAGTGCAGGTTCAGATCATATATATAGTATATAAATTTTAAATCTACTACAGCATAAATCTAGAAACCATGTAAATTAGTACACTGGCCTGTGCTGACGTTCTGTCCTTTATTTAATAATAATGCATTGAGCACTTACTATGTGCCAGTCACCATATGTATTCATGACACTTCCTATAATCATCACAGCATCTCTAAAGGAATTATACTATCATTCCCATTGTACCTGGGAAGAAATGGAGCCACAGAGCTGTCAGTGGTGAGGAGCAAACCCAGAGAGCCCGGATCCAGTGTCCCTCACCCCCTATCAGTGATCCACTTGGGAACCTTTGCTCAGGGTTTGCGAATGTAACAAGGACTTAAATGGTTCTCTCTCCATTATGAACTGTGAAAACTCTAATAAGGAGGTCTTAGATTTCCTCCTATGTTTCCAAAGATAAATGTGGTGTCCCCTGAAACAATTCTAAGGTCCAAATGAGCCTGGTTAAACAAAAAATGTGCCTTGCAATAAGAGCCCCAACGAGAACAGTAAAGGCTCCTTCAAGGGTGGCCATGCCTAGGCACAGATATCTTCAGCAACTTACTCTGCGCAACTCATGCAAAATGCCCTGAGAATTACCCAGGGAGAAAGTGACGTGCCTTTCACTCCCCATCCATTAGCCACTCCAGAGTCCACACTTACAGTAAAATTCAGAAGAGAGAAAAATCTGAGATTTGTCTCCACATCTAGAATATTACACTTTTTTTTTTTGAGTTGGAGTCTCACTCTGTTGCCCAGGCTGGAGTGCAGTGGCACATTCATGGCCACCACAGCCTTGACCTGCTGGGCTCAGGTGATCCTTCCACCTCAGCCTTCCAAGTAGCTGGATCTACAGGTGCACGCCACCTCACCCAGCTAATTTTTGTGATTTATTGTAGAGACGAGGTCTCACCAAGTTGTCCAGGCTGGTCTCAAACCCCCAGGCTCAGGCAATCCTCTCGCCTCAGCCTCCCAAAGTGCTTGGATTACAGGCTCAGCCACTGCGCCTGGCCTAGAATATTACACTTCTAATCACAAGGCTGCTTAAATAACTGAACAGTTTCCATCCTAGCAGCTAACAGGGGTGGGCTAGATTGTGAGGTAAGGGGTGCTTGGGTGACAAGAATGGCCTTTGCACACTTTGGCCTGACCCTCCTCCTCTAACTCAGGACCTGATTTTTTTTTTTTTTTTTTTTTTGTCCTCTCTCCATGCCCTGATTCTCACCTTCAGTTTCCAGGAACGGAGCAGAATTACACATTTACAAAAGCCCCTAGAGTTGCCTTGTCCTCTCATAACTTAAAAAGGGCCACTCTTGCCATCAAATATGGAGAACTTGGACCCTTAATATTCTTATTTAACCTGAGAAACCAGATCAGAAAGCTCACTGAGGATGCTTCCAAAGAGTGTTACCAGTCAAAGCTCAATGTGACACCATGAAAAGGCAAAGTGGCAGAACCTTAGGAAGGGTAGTCATTTACAGAATTATAAAAAATCATTGGCAAGAAACACTAGGCTTAACACTGAAAAGAAGTTCAACCAGTGAAACAGAAAAGGAAATAAAAAAGAAACCTCCTACTATGTAGTAATGAAACTAATGGATACTTGTCAACCTCATCTCTCTGGCTGGTTCCAAAACATTCCCCTTTACAAATAAAAGAGAAAAACCAGAGGTTTGCAATGTGGCAGCGTTTAGAATCTGTTATGGGTGGCCTTCAAATGAGAGCTGGCTCTTTATGCTATAGCTAGAATCTGGGAAAGACATAACCTGGAGAAAATATGTCAGGGAAAACTGGCAAATGTATTACAAAGCAATCATTCCCAAAAAATATGTGGGACACCCGCTCTTTTCTTTATTCTAAAACCAATAATTATAAAGAAGTGTTGGGGGAGACAGTGCCCCCATGGGTCTCTCCATGTCTTGCTTGGTGTGCCAAGAATGTAAGACAGTGACTATTCACTGCCTAGCCATTTCTTAATGAGCAACCTTGGGAAATGAGGTAAGATATGTCACTAGGACAAAGAATAGGCTTGCTTATTGCCTGCTCTAAAAGCAGTAGATTCCCCCAAATCAGTGTTTCTCTTCTATAACAACTCACTGTGGGTGCAGACATCCACTGGTTCTCAGCACCACTCCCGGGGTACTTACACAGTAAAAAGAACAGACACCATGCTGACTATTGACCGAGAGTCTCTCATGCCATTTGTCTCTCATCCAGGAGTCTCATGTCTTCTGAGCATCCATGAAATAACAACAGGCTAAGTTTTTAGCTTGTAGTGAATTAAAACAGAACCCCAGACTCAAAAAGAAGGTGCAAGATAAGCCAGGGACCATTAGAAAAAGTAATAATAATCCTTGGGACAGGACATATGAGTATGCAGACCTTTAAGACAATCACCCTGGGGCTATGATTTCCTAGCTTATAAAATTCAGAAAATCAAACTCTGGCAATTCTAAAGCAGCAATGTAATATGGCCTTTAATAACAGACACCTATTCAAATCCCACCAGTTCTGCTACTTGCTAAAGCTCTGAGACCTTGAGCAAGCTGCCTAACCACTCTGTACCTCAGTTTCCTTACCTGTGGAATGGGAATAATAATAATATATACTCCAGATCATTACTGTTGTTATAAGAATTAAATTAGTTAATTTATGTAAAGCACTTAAAACAATGCATAGCAGAGTGCCACATAAGTGTTTGCTATTATTATTACCAACTCAAAAATTCAATGATTCTGTGTCTCTATCTACTGCTAATTATCCTCATCCACTATATACTACAATATTCCCTGAGTTTTAGAACATATTTTTAGGTGAAAAAGTCAAGTAGAGAAAACAGGTATAATCAGCTATATTTTTTTTTAAAGGAGGCAAGTAATATATAAATTTGGTTATATTTTTTATTATTATTATTTTTATATATAATATTTTTTATTGTGATATTGAGGGGTACAGTTAAGGGTTAGGTACACAAATATGTCTTGTTCAGGCACCCTTGTTGATAAGGAGTGTCCCCTCATCCCCAGACAGGTATTTACTGCCATTAATCCCTTCCCTTATCCCTCCCCACCCCCATAGTTTCCCACCACTGTCAGTCATTTTCTTGTGGTAATATGTTGGATGATTAAGGTCTATTATATGAGTGAGAAAATGTGGTACTCAGTTTTTTGTTTCTGTGAGAGGTCACTCAGTATTATAGACTCTAGTTCCATCCAGGTTGCTGCGAAATTCATGATTTCGTTCTTTTTTATGGCTGCGTAGTATTCCATTGTGTATATGTATCACATTTTTTTAATCCAGTCCTCTTTTGATGGACAGCAAGTTTGCTTCCAGGTTCTTGCTATTGTGAACAATGCTGCAATAAACATACGAGTGCAGGTATCTTTTTTAAGAATTCCAGCTTCTAAACCTGTCATTTCTATTCTTTTCCCTACCTTAGAGATAATCCTTTTTCTTTAAGTT
>CAUYQG010022981.1:0-12974 GCA_963574415.1 Tarsius wallacei
TTCCACACAGCTTCTGCACAATTCTCGTTATACTTACTCTTGGAACTCAGCCACCACATTGTGAAAAAGCCTGAGCGGCCTACCTACATGGAGAGAAGCTGACCCACCACCTCCCCTGGTCAACAACCCCAGCTGAGCTTCCAGCCAACAAGCAGTTATCAACTTGCCATGTGGGTGAGCCATTTTTAAAGTGGATCCTCCAAGCCTCAAGCTGAACTGTCCCCATTGGTGATGCACGGAGATGAGCTGTACCCAATAAGTCCTGCCCAAATTGTAAATTTGTGAGTCACGAAAGATTGTTGTTGTTCTAAACCACTAAATTTTGGGATGACTTGTTACACAGCAATAGGTGATCAAAACCAAGTAACAACGTATGTGAGATAATCTACCAGTACTGAAAGCTTCTTTTGGACAAGGAGTGCTAGTTCTTACTTCTTTTTAAATTTTTTTATTGCTATTATTTTTTATTATAGATGAAGTCTTGGTATGTTGTGCAGGCTGGTCTAGAACTCCTGGGCTCAAGCAATCCTCTCACCTTGGCCTCCCAAAGTGCTAGGATAACAGGTGTGAGCCACCACGCCCAGACTAATTTATATTTATTTTTTTTTTTTTTTTGAGTCGGAGTCTCACTCTGTCGCCCAGACTGGAGTGCAGTGGCCGCTCCCGGCCACCGCAGCCTCAACCTGCTGGGCTCCGGCGATTCTTCTGTCTCAGCCTTCCAAGTAGCTGGAACTACAGGCGCGCGCTACCACGCCCGGCTAATTTTTGATTTATTGTAGAGATGAGGTCTCGCCAAGTTGCCCAGGTGGGTCTCGAACCCGCGGGCTCAGGCAATCCACTCACCTCAGCCTCCCAAAGGCGCGGGATTACAGGCTGAGCCACCGAGCCCAGCTCACATTGACTTCTAATGACTGCATTATGGTGGCTCCAGGCCTTACTGGCTCGGCTTATGGAAATTAGTCTCCTCAAAGTGTCCACCAGTATTTTTCGAGGAGTTGCCAAAGGGAGCCTCACACATTCCCACACAACCAGACAACCACCCTCGCCATTTGGTGCCAGCCCTGTTCTTCCTCTCCCTCCTCAGTTCCCCCTTGTCTGTGTCTCCCTCTCCGAAGCTACCGGGAGAAGCGTGGAGCCAGAAATTGCAGGCAGCAGCTGCCTCCAGTTCTGCCTCAGAAGCCTCACCCTCCATCACCCTTTGTGGGCCGACTGCATCCAGTGTCCAAGCAAGATGGGGTATGGAGGCTGCGTTGGGCTTGCATCTTCGTTCGGCCTCTTCCTCCACCCAGTCCTGCTTAAGCTCCCTGTCCTTCACAGGTGTGGATTCCTAATAACACCTTGTGGCCTAAATTCGTCGACCTCTTCTTCTGGAGGATGCACCCCTGCCTGTCCATCATAAGGCGACCTTTGTCTATGCCAACAGGGCTGCCGCTGGATGTTTCCAAAGCCATCAACCTTCAGGGTGCAGTCAGAGACAGGGAGAGTGTCCTCCTCCAAAGTGGCTTTGCTCTACCCCAAGCCTCACAGAGTCTCCCTGGATTCCTGTCCATTTCTATCCAGGATTTCTTGCCCAGAATCTTGCTGGATGTCTCATGAAAAAGAGTTCGGGGTCAGACATGGTGGCTCATGCCTGTAATCCCAGCACTTTGAAAGGCCGTGGCGAGAGGATTGCTTGAGCCTCGTCTCTACAAAAATAATAATAATAATAATAATAATTCAAAATAATTAGCCAGGTGGTGGCACACCCCTGTAGTCCCAGCTACTCGGGATGCTAAGGAGGATCGCCTGAACCTAGAAGGTTGAGGCTGCAGTGAGCTATGATCGTTGTGATCATGCCACTGCACTCCAAACTGGGTGACAAAGTGAGATCCTGACTCAAAAATTAAAAAAAAAAAAGAGAGAGAGAGTTTAGTCCATTCCTAGCCTTGTCTCCCTAATCATAGCACTCAAACCTAGGCCACACGCAGGGCTAGATGGGAATCAATGCACATCATCCCCCTCCAACCTTCTCTCCAGAACACCCCTCTCTTCCCTGGTGATAAGACAAAAGCTGCCATGCACATCAATGGTTATGAGGCAGACCCAGAGTGGGAGGGGGGCGGGTGGGGAGGAACTGGGGGAGGAGCAGGAGTAGTCCCTATTCTGCATGTAAAACACCTAGCCCCGTGCCTGGTCCACAGCGAGTGTCCAATAAATGATAGCTATTATCATCACTATTATTATTATGAACCATGAAGCTATCACCAGTAGTTGGTCTGCTGGCAGCGGGAGGCAGTGCGGGCTGGGCTGCTCTCTGCTCCAGATCACTAACCCAGGCTAAGTGGTAGTAATTACGACTTTGAGGAATACTGGTAACCGTGCCAAGTTCCAGAACAGCTACAGATATGGGTCAAGAGGCCTCTGGCTCAGCTCCGGGCTTCAGGCTGAGCAGGGATCTGCACAGTTGGCCATGTGGCAAGGCGAAAAGAGTATAGGGACATCGTGGGAAGGCTGTCCCTCCTGGCACCCAGGAGAAGAGAGCCCCTTGTGGACACACAATGGGGAAGGGGCCTGGCACCAGCATGCAGAAGGCCCACAGGGTTCCAAGTCAGTCCCAGCAGCCTGGGCCCTGTGGAAGCCCTTCTGTGTGGCTCATTAGAGGCCTCTGCGTGGGCCTTGTTTCATAGGGAGCCATGGTTCTCTCAACAGCCTGCTCAGACCCCAACCTGGGGCACATTATGCTGTCAATTACTTTGCCAGGAAAGCACCACTGCCCAACAAAGCCTCTCAGGAGTCACTCAGGGCTACCTGTGCAGGGTTACAAGAAGCTCAGCTGCACATGAGGCTTGGCACCCAAGGAATTGGTACCTTCCTTTTTTTAAAAAAAGGATTCCCCTTCCTCTCTCCCAGGCCCTGAAATTTTGCCTCTGGCTCATCCTTAATAGCCAAAGCACAAGCAGGCAGGCCCAATGAAGTCTCAGCTGCTGAGAGGGGAGTTAAAGTTATGCATGTCAGGGGTTTTTGCCTTTCCTACAATTCCCTGTGCCTCTTTCCCTCGCCACAGTGGACAGTCCCAGGTGCCACAGAACAGGGCAAGGCAGGACAGGGGCTCAGCAGTGAGCTTCAGGACTCCCAGCACCCAGTGTCTATCTCCTGTCCTTTATCGCTCATCAGCTCCCTCCAACTGGGCAGTGAAGTTGTGACTCTTCCCCCAGATTCCTCCTGGCTGGGGACCTGAGCTCCTGCAGAATGCTTTTGCCCAGAATGTGGAGTGAGCTTCCGACTCCTCCTGGTAAAGCAATGGGGTCTTCTGTGCCAGGGTCCGTGTTCAGTTACTTCCCACCAGATCCTCCACCTTGAGATCCAGCACACTGAGCCCTCGTGCTCTTTGAGCCTCCAAGCTTTTGGCACGTGCTGCTCCTCCTTCCCGGAAGGCCCTTCTTCCTTGCCCACCTGTGAACTCCCAGTCATTGGTCAAAGCCCATCTCAAGTGTCGATTTCTCTTTGTAGCTCTGACCTCCCTCTGCCATCCCACCTTGCCCCTGATGCCTACTGATGTAATTATCACTCCCTCCTCCCTGATCTGATCCTCACTGCCCTCCAGTTTTCTCCTGACTTCGCAGTGCACTTGTCTGTCTCCCCTCCCACCAGCTCCACAATGGGGACCAGGACACTTTGGTCTCTGTTCCCCCGCATCTGGCAGTTGAAAGATGGTGCTCAGTATTCACTACAATCATTTAAATAAACAAAGGTGAAAGGAAAGGACAGGTGGGGGGAGGAAAGGGATTCAGAAGGAACTGGAAAAAAGAAAGAGAAGTGAGAGAAGGAGGGAGGGAAAGAGAGGACAAAGGAGCTGAAGAGTGAGCTAGAGAGGGAGAAACGGGGAGAGGAGTGGACCTGGCCTTTTTGCACTGTCCACAGAAGCCTCTTTGTGACAGGCGCTGCTCCTGAACACCTGAGAACCCCTGCCTGGGAGATATCTAGTGGCAGTAAGGGGCACAGGTGGGGGCATATCTGAAGAAGGTGCTGTTGGTGTCAAGGGGCCCTAAGCCAACCCTGCAGTAACCCACGTGCTGGATCACGGCGCAGTCCCTGGGCTTGAGTCCCACTTTTCCTTGCGCTTTGCTCTATCGTTTCCAGCCTGCCCTCCCTCGGTCCTGACCCTTGTTCAAACACTCCTCTGGCCTTCAAAAGCATCCTGTCTTTCTTTTATCTTCTAGCCTGCGTTAAAACCCCATGGAACATTCTCTTAGTTCTGGCTTCCTCCCTTACTCCTCAGTCATGCCTGTCTTAGGATATAAAACTTGTAAATGCGGCTGTAATGTAAATGATTTCAAGCTGATTCCTAAGTCATTGTTCCCTATACTGTCTGCATGCACTAAGGTGAGACTCATACTTTATTTTCAGACAGTGGCAAAGGAAAGCGTGACCTGAGCCTAGACCCTCATTATAAAATGTGAGCCGGATGGAAAAATCAAGTGCTTTTTTTATTTACTCATAAGTTTGTAGAGCCACATTTCTCTGGTGAATTACCTATCTGGGCCAGGTCAGCAAGGCTAAAGGAGTTATGTGCATGGACCTTGCCCCTTGGATCATAGTTCTGGTCCTCTAGCTGGATGCTGATAGCGGCCCCACACCCACAGACCCCACACACCTTGAAAATCTGCAGTCTTTTTCATAGCAACTTGGACCTGAGTATATACCCAGCAGGACCTCCCAGAAATGGATTCTGTTTCCCTGTCTTATACATAGGGCCTAGCAAAAGCCTACCAAATCAATGAATGAATGGAGAAATCAATGGAGGGGTGAATGAATGAATGTGTGTGAACAAATCAGTGAATGAACAAATAGCAAGTCAATCAGGGACAGAGAAAGACCAGAACACTGGAGGATACTACAGTTGTCCAGGTGATATGATTGTGAGACCAGCCTCTAGAAAGCTGCACTCATTCCTTATAAGCTTTTCTTTTTCCATTACAAGCATGATCTGCCCTTTGGAAAGACATTTAAAGCTTAGAATGAAAGACAAGCACATTATCCCTTTCACTTGAATGTAAACCAGCCAAGACTTGGTGATCATTTTCTGCCTCAAACCTTCAAGGACAACCTCAAATCTGAGGTCTGGAACTGTTTGGGGGCACTGAGGAGGTGGTAAGCTCCCCATAGACAAGGTCTATAAGCAGACAATGAGTACATTGAAGAAGACCCACTCCTCTAATAGGCACTGTCCTTTCCAAGTCTGAGCTCCATGCAAGTGGAAAATTATCACCCTGGTCCTTTCCCCTGGTTTTTCACTTCGGATGATACTCAGTGCCTGGTAAAAAGAAACATTCAGCTGGGTGCAGTGGCTCATGTCTGTAATTCCAGTACTTTGGGAGGCCAAGGCAAGAGGATCGCTTGAGGCCAGGAGTTCAAGATCAGCCTAGGCAACATAGCAAGATCTTTTGTCTACAAAAACAAATCAACAAATTAACTGGGCATGGTAGTACAAACCTGTAGTCCCGGCTACTAAGGAGGCTGAGGCAGAAGGACTGCCTGTGCCCAGGAGGTTGAGGCTACAGTGAGCTGGGATTTTGCCACTACACTCCAACCTGGGTGACAGAGTTAGACTGCGACTCAAAAAAAAAAAAAAAAAAATTTCAGTAAATGGTAGCTCTATGCTATTTACCTGAAATGACAGGCTGGATTTCCAAGTACATTAAATTCCATAGCACCCTCTTATGGCACTTACCATAGTTGCAGTGTAGCATTTACATGTGAGTCTGGTTGGTTAAGGGCATGAATTGAGTTCATCTCTACCTCTTCTATACTGTCTATTTCCATACTGTGTGACCCTGAGCAAGTTACTTAACTTCTCTGTGCCTCAATTTCCTCACCTGCAAAAAAGATATTAGTACCCCCCACCTTTGGGGGTTATTGTATTAAGTGAAATAATTCAACAAATGCACTTTAAACAGTGCCTCGTACATAGTAGTTAACAAAAGTTATTATTATTTCAATAGTTTATTTTACAGAAAAAACTATAGAGTCACAATTATTTTTCTTCAGAATTTTGTAAAGCTCTTCTATATTTGAGCACAATTTGAAGATAAGTCAGACAACAGTCTGATCCTCTTTTCTTGTTGGTTTTTCTGACTTAGACTTGCAGGATAATCTCTTTTTACAAAAAATTTTTTTAAATTTTAAAGATGTGAGAGACAATTCAGGGTTAGGTACACAGATGTTCATTATACAGGTACCCTTGTTGATGAAGTGTATGCCCCCTCCCCCAGCAGTTTCCCACTACTGCCAATCCTGCCCCCGCCCCTGCTCCCCTCACTGGCAATTTCCCACTACTGCCAACAGGGTAATTTCTTCAATGTTAACTTCCTTCAGTGTTTTGTTGTTTTTGTTTTTTTCTCAATCCTTGGTGGATATTTTTATTTGAAGATTCTTTTTTCAACTCAAGGATATTTTCTTCCAGTATTTTCTTTCATTATAATTTCACCTCTATGAAATCCTCCTTTTCTTGGACTTCTGTTCGGTGGAGGTGAATTCTCTGGATCTGGCTCTCCATGTCCATTTTGCCTGGATTTCCCTGTTCTTTCTAAAGTTCTTTTCTTTTTCCCCTCAGCATTTCTGTTGCATCTTCTCATACTTTCTCCTAAGTTTGGGGAGCTTTCTTAGGCTAGTTTTTGAATTATGCAGGTTGGTTTTCTGAAGCATGCGTTCTGCATGGTCTTTATGGGTTACTTTAGTTTGGAAATCATGCCTTTACTTTCTAAGATTTCTTTATGGTTTTCAGACCGATTTTATTTTTATTTTTATTTTTTTAAATCGGAGCTCTCACTCAGTCACCCAGGCTGGAGTGCAGTGGCACCATCATGGCTCATCACAGCCTTGACCTCCTAGGCTTAGGCGATTCTTCCACCTCAACCTGTAGCTGGGACTACAGGTGCACACCAGCACACCTGGCTAAATTTTTTTTTTTTTTGTAGAGATGGGGTCTCACTATGTCACTTAGGGTGGTCTGGAATTCCTGGACTCAAGTGATCCTTGCGCCTCAACCTCCCAAAGTGCTGGGATTATAGACATGAACCTCCATGCCCAGTAAGATTGATGGTTTTTTTTTTTTGAGTTGAAGTCTCATTCTGTCACCCAGACTGGAGTGCAGTGGCATGCTCCCGGCCACCGCAGCCTTGACCTCCTGGGCTCCGGTGATCTTTCCACTCAGCCTTCCAAGTAGCCGGAACTACAGGCGCATGCTACCATGCCCGACTAATTTTTTGAATTATTGTAGAGATGAGGTCTCGCCAAGTTGCCCAGGCAGGTCTCAAACCCCCGGGCTCAGGCAATCCACTCACCTCGGCCTCCCAAAGCGCGGGATTACAGGCTGAGCCACTGAACCCGGCCTCAGATTGATCTTTTTTTAATCAACATAACAGTATCTCAAATTGCACTAAAAATACAATAAGAGGGCTTTTAAAAGTCTTCCTTATTTCCTGAAAATATTTCTTTTGCTGGATGTGATTATGCTTAATGTTTAGATTGGTTCCTCGGTCCCTCTCTTTAAGTTGCTAAGTCTTTTCACAATATCAGCAGCATCTCACCATTGGCTCATACTGGTTGATGTTTATAGTTAATCCACTTTGGATAATTCATTGGTGATTAGTAAGTCATTGTACCTTCCTCTAATAGTGACTGAGGGCAGTCAGCAGTTAGGGTTTATGAATTAGAATTAGCTCCAGCTACAGGCAACAGCAAATCTAAAATAACAGTGCTTTAAATAAGATACGATTTTGTTTATCTTTCAGGCGAAGAAATTCAGAGGTTGTCAGTCCAGAGTTGACAGAGTTCCACAATGTCAGGGGCTCTGGCACTTTTGATCTTATTGCTCCAGCATCCTCTGCATGTGGTCTCTACTTCCTAGTCCAAAATGGTTTTTCCAGTTCCAGCCATCAAATCCATATTCCAGTCAGGAATAGGAAGGTAGGGAAAGATCACACACCCTCCCTCTAAGAATCATTTCCTGGAAATGACCTTCATCCCTTCTACTTATATTCCAGTGACTAGAATTCAAACATATGAACACACTCAGCGGCCAGAGAAGCCAGAAAATATCACCTTTATTCTGGGTGGCCACTTGATCAGCTAAAAGTTTATTACTGTGAAGGAAGGGGACAACTCAAAGTTTCTGACATGCAACTTTTCCTTTATTTGTTTCTATCTGCACCACTCTGAGCCTAGAAGAATTAGGAGTCTGGGGGCTGTGTGGAAATTGCTTCACTCAGTGGGTAGCAGAGCAAACAGTGCTTGCCCCGTCTGCATTTGCACTCTCCTTTTCCTTCCTTCCCTTCTTCCTTCCTTTCTTTCTTTTTTCTTTTTGTTTTTTTTTTTTTAATGTGAAACCTCTTAGAGCTTTCAGATAAGTGGGTAAGATCTCTTTGTGGTTTTTAGGAATTACATAGAATTTTCTTGTGACTTTGGCTTCATCACTTCAAGGGGAATGATGAAAAAAAAAAGTCAGCTTGGAGAACTTAGTTGGTATCTTGCTTCAAAAGCCTAAAACACAAATTTGATCCTAGATACCACTGCTTAAAATCCTGTCCTCAACAGCACATAAAAAGATGTCAATATCATTAGTCATCAGGAAAGCACAAGTTAAAACACAATGAGATTACACTACAAACCCACCAGAAAGGCTAAAATCAAAGGATGTGGCGCTCTTGGAATTCTCGTCCATTGCTGGTAAGAGTGCAAAATGTTACTACTTTAGAAAAGAGATTGGTAGAACTTAAACATATGTTCATCATATGATCCAGCAATTCCACTCCTAGGATTTTACCCAAGAGAAATGAAAGTGTGTCCTTGCAAAGATGTGTACATGAATGCTTATAACAGCATTATTTGTAAAACTAGAAACTAGAAAACAACCCAAATGTGTATCAATAGGCAAAGAGATGAGCAAACTGTAGAAACCCACACAATGGACTACTACTCAGCAATTAAAAAGGAATGAGGGGGCCAGGTGTGGTGGCTCATGACTGTAATCCCAGCACTTTGGGAGTCCAAGATGGGAGGATCACTGGAGGCCAGGAGTTCAAGACCAGCCTGGGCAACATAGCAAGGCCTCATATCCACAAAAAGTAAAACAATTAGCTTGGTGTGGTGGTGTGTGTCTGTAGTCCCAGCTACTCGGGAAGCTGAAACAGAAGGATTGCCTGAGCCCAGGAGGTCAAGGTTGCCATGAGCTGTGATCATGCCACTGCACTCCAGCATGGATGACAGAGTGAGTCTCTGACTGAAAAAGAAGGAAAGAGAGAGAGAGAGGAAGGAAGGAGGAAGGAAGGAAGGAAGGAAGGAAGGAAGGAAGGGAGAAAAGGAATGACACATGCAATAACACAGATCCAAAACACTATGCTAAATTCTAAAAGAAACTAAACTAATCTATATAGTGACAAATCAGATCACTAGTTGCCTGGGTAGGCATGGGGCGGGGGGAGGGGGACAGCGGGGATCAAACATAAAAGGGCATGAGGGAACTTTGGGGAACTGATGAGAAGAGTCTGTATCTTGGTTGTGGCAGTATTTGTGTGAGTGAATGCATTTGTTAAAATTCATCAAAATGTACACTTGATGGATTGATTGACTGATTGATTTAGAGCAAGGTCTTGCTAGGTTGCCCAGGCTGGTCCCAAACTCCTGGGCTCAAACAATGCTTTTGTCTCTGCCTCCCAAAGTGCTGGGATTACAGGTGTGAGCCACTATGCCTGACCAAAATATACCCTTAAAATGGTGCATTTTGCTGTGTGTAACATATCTCTGTAAAGTTGATTTTAGAAACAAAAATAAAAACAAACCTGCTTTTTAGGACCTAAAGAAACCTCAACTCTCTTAAAACCTCAAACTCTCTTAAAAAAAAACTCACAAAGATTTCACGATCGGGTCCCTGCCTCCTTCTCCAGCCTTCAGATACCTGTGGTCATTGTGACCCATCTACTCAAATCTCCAATCACCTATGTCTTTGATGAGGAACATTCTGTAAGAAAGAAATCCATTATTGCTTAATAAATGCAGTGTTCTTGGCAGATACCATCTTTCAGGTGCTAGGATGTAGAGAAATAATAAAAGTAGCCCTTACTGGTAAGGGGGTTGGGAATTGTCGAAAAGGTTCGCTCTAAGTAGCCCCAGTTTTAACAGCATAGGCATCAGTCCATTGATCCCCAGCAGAGCCTCCCTGCTGCAATAATATGCTCCTAAATAAGTATTTTTGTGGGGACAGCCCTGTTATTTTCCTGCTTGAGAACAAATTTTAAAGAGGAAAAAAACCCCTCAAATACCTTCAGTCACTCATTCCATATCACCCATGTCACTCTGTCTTGAAATCTTCCCCTGTGTGGCTTGGCTTTAATGGGTTCAGCATTTAGTGAGCTAGGCATGGATTATGTGCGAAATGCATTAACCTCTCACATGATTGTAAAAATTGCCTTAATAAAATAGAGCTAAATCCTACTTAATAGCAATAAAACAGAAGCTACTATGTTCCAGGGATGCTAATGACCTGTGAGTCATTCCTTTTGATTTTAGAAGGTTGAACATTTGGAATTTGTCCCTTTTTATGAAACTTTTAAGCTTGGGTAACTGCTGGAAAATCACACAAGTTAAAAGAAGTTTCCTGCTCACGGATACCAGGGAGCCAAGAAACTTCATCATCTTCTTAAAGCTCCATCATCCTGAGACATGCTTTTGAGGTCACAGATGCAAATGACAAAAGGAAAGTACTGATTATAATAACTAATATTTGCCTAGTACTTTACTGCTTACAAAGCCCTTTTTTTTAAGAACTTGTATCAATTGATTCAAATCATGTAACACCCTTGTGAAGTAAGGACTGTTACCTTCATTTTACAGAAAAAGAAATCACAACTCAGAGAGGTAAAGGAATTTGTCCAAGTTCTCACAGTTAATAGGATGAAGAACTAGGTACTCGTATCTAAGTCCTCTGAGTTCAAGTCCCATGCTGTCCCTAAGTGATATTTTCACACTTAACAATATCATCTGCTTAAGAAATGAAAAAAAAAGGGTAATGGGTGTCCAATAACCTGGAAAACTGCAATGCTTTGGCCTCTTCCCTTTCCCAATGTTGGGGCCCAGAAAAACAATATCCCAAATTGTGGCACTTTGGTGTGCTTAGTACTTTGAACTAAAGGAGTCTGGAAGCCTTCAGAAACAAGTTATCTCTACCTTCTCCTGCCCTCCTGTCTCTCAACCCTCTTTCTCCCCTGAAATGAGTTGTAGAAACCAGAGTTTCTCTTCCTCAAGGTGAGTCATAGAAGCTAAGACCTCTCTCCCCCAAAGCAGGCCATAAATTACTCTAACCCTCTCCTGCCTTTCTGTCTAGAAGCTAGCCATAGAGAAATTCTCGGGCGGGGCATGATGGCTCAAGCCTGTAATCCCAGCACTTTGGGAGGCGGAGGTAAGAGGATTGCCGGAGGTCAGGGGTTCGGGACCAGCCTGAGCAACATAGTGAGATCTCATCTCTACAATAAATCAAAAAATTAGTCAGGAGTGATGGCATGCGCCTATAGTTCCAGCTACTTGGAAGACTGAGGTGGAAGGATCGCCTGAGCCCAGCAAGTCAAGGCTGCGGTGACCGTGAACATGCCAGTACACTCCAGCCTGGGCGACAGAGTCAGACTCCAACTCAAAAAAAAAAAAAGAAAAGAAAAGAAATTCTCAGACTCACCTTGTTTGACAGTAGGTCATAAGAGCCTATACTCAGAAGGAAGGAATTTTACACCGAGAAGCCAAGAAGAATCTGAACAGACAGGCCTTTCTGTGTCCACCCCCCATCAATCTATTACCATCAGATCATACCCTTTTGTCTGATCACGTCTACACCGCTGTCCATTCTTCATCAAACCTAAACATAAAACTGGGCAGCTTTCCCCGAGTCTTTGACTCTTCATTTCTGAAGAATCCCACATCAACGAAAACTTTGATTAAATGAATCTGTTGTGCTTTTCTCTTATTAACCTGACTTTTGTTATAGGAGTGTCAGTCATGACCTTTATGATGGGTGAAGAAAGGTGCCACACGTTTTCTACCCTACACCAGCAAAGTCAGGTTTTCCATGGCAGCATCTGCTAGCCCTTCTCAGAACCATGATTTTCTGCTAATCCTGGTAATAATTATGATAATAATAATAATTATTATTGTAATAACAATAGCAACAGTAATAATAGTAACTACTATCCACACTGAGCACCATAGTTTCTATCGTTATTGAGCACCATGGCAGGCATTATTAATTAAGTGTTTTGTATGTTTTATCTCATTTAATACACACCAACAATGAAGTGGATATTATTATTATTTCCCACTTTTCAGATGGAGAAGCTGAGAATGAGAGGAAATAAGAAATTTGTTCAATTCGTGAGGTATGTATATTAAGTACAAAATGGGCCCAAATTTTCTATCTCTCCCTGTATGCATGCCCTTTGCAAGATGACATTAAAGACCCTCCCATAAAACAATGGAGACATTTCCAAACCCTTTGAATCTAGTCCCTGACTTGCTTTGGCCAATAGGATGCAGCAAAAAAGATAATGCTCAAGTTCTGAGTCATGCACTCCTATTCTCACTCTTTACCCTCTCACTGCCATGAGAGTAAGCCCAGGTTTGCCTACTGGACAATAAGGGACTACATGGGGCAAAGCTGATTGGTCCCAGTTCAAGTCATCCTAGACCAACTAGCCCTTAGCTTACCCAGTAGGTGACCACAGACACATGAGCAAGCCCAGCAAGATCAGCCAAGTCTGTCTCAGATCAACAGAATACTCCAGCCGCCGGGCTCGGTGGCTCAGCCTGTAATCCCACGCCTTTGGGAGGCTGAGGTGAGTGGATTGCCTGAGCCCGCGGGTTCGAGACCCGCCTGGGCAAGCGAGACCTCATCTCTACAATAAATCAAAAAATCAGTCGGGCGTGGTAGCGCGCGCCTGTAGTTCCAGCTACTT